>WNWK01001313.1:252500-295395 GCA_009830355.1 Cherax destructor
AATGGTAATTTTGACAAAATTTCGCTCTATATACCGAAACATTGTCCTAATAAAATCTTGTTTTGTATACCTGTCTCTGTAGCTTCTTGTCTTCCTACACCCTTCAAACCACCCAGGGTAGCGCACATACCCCGAGGGTAGAACACATATCCCCACGCACACAGGGCCAAGAGCTAAGATTCGACTCTTGCAACCACATATAGGGGAGTACACACAAACCCACGGTAAAGCCCACAGAAATACACACACGGCATGTCCTACGAGGAGAGGTTAAGGGAAATCGACCTGACGACACTGGAGGACAGGAGGGACAGGGAGGGGGGGGGATATGATAGACAAGGTGGACAGAGATTGGATGTTCCGGAGATGGGACACAGCAAGAAGGGGTCACAATGAAAGTTGAAGACTCAAATGAGTCACAGGGATGTTAGGAAGTACATAGCTTTAAGAAGAGGTATGATAAAGTTTATGGGGGGGGGGGAGAGTGACCTAGTAGCGACCAGTGAAGAGGCAGGGCCCAGGAGCTGTAACTCGACCCCTGCAACCATAATTAGATGAATACAATTAGGTGAGGTGAGTACACAGAGGATATGCGAGTCGACCCCTGCAGCCATAAATAGGTGAGTACACACGTGTATGAAGGAAGAGAACTGTATTCCGTATCGTCAGCCTCAACGCTGAAGCTAATGTAAGGATCAGCCTTATGAACAAGACTACCACCATTACTCTTAGCTAGACCTTGCTACCACAATCCATGACTAAAACCATTACTCTTAGCTAGATATGGCTACCACAATCCATGACTAAAACCATTACTCTTAGCTAGACCTGGCTACCACGACTACCACTATTACTCTTAACTAGACCTGGCTACCACAATACAAGACTACCACCATTACTAACACCCGTGAATTAACCTGATTCCTTCCCCTTCTATCTCTTCCCCCTTCTCTTTCTTTCTCCTCTGTATTTCTCCTTGTATGTGTCCTTTTTTATTTTATTTTCATCATTTTTCCCCCTCTGTGTTCTTGTCCTTACCCTATGCGGGCCGCCAGCTTTATTGCAGTCCTCCCCTTTCCTAGAATTGACTGACTCCACTACTACTACTTCCACTACCACTACTTCCACTACCACTACTACTTCCACTATTACTCCTCCACCACTTTCTTGTGCCCTCCCCTGTCTGCTTGCCTATAAATACCCCTTCTACCTTTTCTTTGTGTTAGTGTGACTTTGTAAATGGTCCAAGTCGGACCGAAACGTCGTCGTAAGCTCCTCTCTTCTATGTGCGGGTTGTGTGTGTATACCACCATTACTCTTAGGTAGACATGGCTACCACAATACATGACTACCACCATCATTCTTAGCTAGATCTGGCCACCACAATCCAAGATTTTCAATCATTATTCGTGGTACCATCAGCAATTGCTTCTTACATACGAACATACAGTTTTGAGTGCATTATTATTATTGTTGTGTAGGCATGTGTATATGTATCTGTATACCCCTCTGATTTGTGTGTGTACATTTACCTGTGTATGTGTGTGTGTTTGTACTCACCTAGTTGTGGTTGCAGGGGTAGAGTCATAGCTCCTGTGTGTGTACCAAGATAATGCAGCTATGTATTCTTAGGCATATTATGTATTTTAATATTTCAAGATGCTACTGTAATAATGAATCATCATTGTTTACATAATGTACGTATATTGTTGGATATTATAATAGTCTCAGTTACCCCCTCCCCCCCTCCGCTCTATTTTTTATTTCCTAAACAAATTTTTGTTGCCAGGCTCTGTGATGGTGGAGATATCCTCATAAAAGTTCCATTCATCTTGTGTATGGGATGGGCAATTTTGAGAGATGGTAATTCTTAAGTCAGTAGGCCTGCTGCAGTGTTCCTTCTTTCTTATGTTCTTAAGTAACAGTGACTCCAGCTCTGCTGGAAGGAAGCTTTGAAAAGGCGGCGGTGGTGGTGAAACAGACACTGGTGATGGTGGTGAAACAGCTACTGGTGGTGGTGGTTGTGTTGGAGGAGCAGCAAGTCTGAGACGAACTCGTGACAGCGTCTCTCAGCGTTGCGTCACGATAACGTAAACAAAACAAGTGTGTCCAGCTGTTAGTGTTGTCTGGGTGAGCAGATTACCACACCATAACACTGTTGACATGCCACCATCACATCCTGTGTTTGGCTAACAACCCAAGGGCCCCGGGTTCGATCACAGGGCGAGACGAAACTTGTCGCCAAATCTATGTACGTTTGCTGCCCGATGAACGTACCAGGAACCACCACACGTACACACGAACGTAATAGGAACCACCAAACGTACATATAAATGTACCAGGAACCACCACACGTACATATGAACGTACAAGGAACCACCACACGTACATATGAACGTACCAAGAACCACCACGTGCACATGAACGTACCAGGAACCACCACGTGCACATGAACGTACCAGGAACCACCACACGTACACACGAATGTACAAGGAACCACCACACGTACACACGAATGTACTAGGAACCACCACACGTACACACGAATGTACCAGGTACCACCACACGTACACACGAATGTACCAGGTACCACCACACGTACACACGAATGTACCAGGTACCACCACACGTACACACGAATGTACCAGGTACCACCACACGTACACGAATGTACCAGGTACCACCACACGTACACACGAATGTACCAGGTACCACCACACGTACACACGAATGTACCAGGAACCACCACACGTACACACGAATGTACCAGGTACCACCACACGTACACACGAATGTACCAGGAACCACCACGTGCACATGAACGTACCAGGAACCACCACACGTACACACGAATGTACAAGGAACCACCACACGTACACACGAATGTACTAGGAACCACCACACGTACACACGAATGTACCAGGTACCACCACACGTACACACGAATGTACCAGGTACCACCACACGTACACACGAATGTACCAGGTACCACCACACGTACACACGAATGTACCAGGTACCACCACACGTACACACGAATGTACCAGGTACCACCACACGTACACGAATGTACCAGGTACCACCACACGTACACACGAATGTACCAGGTACCACCACACGTACACACGAATGTACCAGGTACCACCACACGTACACACGAATGTACCAGGAACCACCACACGTACACACGAATGTACCAGGAACCACAACACGTACACACGAATGTACCAGGTACCACCACACGTACACACGAATGTACCAGGAACCACCACCACGTACATATGAACGTATCAGTTAATTTACATAAGCTGAACGCCTCTGCTCATATGAACGTAGTTACAATCGTTAATGAGTTAATGAAGTGGGTGATGAATGAAGGGAAAGAAGCAGAGTAAATGAATGAAGTGGATGAAGCAGAGTAAATGAAGTGGGTGATGAATGAAGGGAAAGAAGCAGAGTAAATGAATGAAGTGGGTGATGAATGAAGGGAAAGAAGCAGAGTAAATGAATGAAGTGGGTGATGAATGAAGTGGATGAAGCAGAGTAAATGAATGAAGTGAGTGATGAATGAAGTGGATGAAGCAGAGTAAATGAATGAAGTGGATGAAGCAGTGAATAATTCCTATCAACCAACTTCTCTCTTCTTGGTACAAACTTTGTCTTCCAGTGTGACTTTGTAAATGGTCCAAGTGGGACCGAAACGTCGTCGTAAGCTCCTCTCTTTTATATGTGCGGGTTGTGTGTGTATTGTTCCAGTCACGGTATTGTGCCTTTTTTGTTATTTATTTGTCTTCCTCTTCCTATCCTCTGATTCTTCCTTTGCCTTATTTCCCCTCTCCAACATTGTGACACTTCCCTCCCTAACAGTGAGGCTCCCTCCCTCTCTACCCCCTCCTCCTCCTCCTCCTACATCTACTGCTTGAGAAACAAGGAAGCTGCTCTGAACACTTGGTAATTAAGAATGTAAGAATGCAAATAAGGCAGAGATTATGACTGAGTTCACGCTCAAGGAGCGTGTGGAGGAAGAGGTGGAAGAGGAGGTGGAAAAAGAGGAGGAGGAGGAGTTGGGAAAGAGTAAGGGAACACGATGGAATAGGGAGGTGGAGAGATGAAAGAGGCCTTGTGGTGGTTCAAGGTACATGGAGGAGAGAGGGAAGAATGAGGGAGATGCAAGGGTGAAGGAGATGGGAGAGAAGGGAGATGGGAGAGAAGAGAGAAGGGAGATGGGAGAGAAGGGAGATGGGAGAGGAGAGAGAAGGGAGAGGAGAGAGAAGGGAGAGGAGAGAGAAGGGAGAGGAGAGAGAAGGGAGAGGAGAGAGAGAGAAGGGTGGATGACACAACAAATCCTACATCACAGCCTATTTGCGAGGGCTTACTCTCCCTAGTACGTGAGGAGCCTTCACCTCCATGTCTGGCAGGGTGTCACAGGACAGGCAGGGAGAGTAGGGAGGACTGAACGAAGGGCAAGTGAGGGAAGGAAGAGCAAAAGAGAGAAGAGACGTGTCAGAAGGAAAGGGAAGAGGGAGGAGTGGAGGAAGGGGAAGTGAGGGAAAGAAGGGGAAAAGAGGGAAGGGAAGAGAAGGAAATTTAAAAATTTTGAGATCACTGAAATAAATAAATATATATATATATATATATATATATATATATATATATATATATATATATATATATATATATATATATATATATATATATATATATAACAAACACACACTGGATAAAATAATTGAATCAATCTTACAAAAAGATATCCAAGGAAAAGAGGGAGAAAGAGGTGAAGCAAGGAAGAATGGAAGAGGGAGGAGAAATGGAAAGGGTGAATGAGGAAGAAGAAAGATTAGAAGAGTAAAAAAAATGGGAAAAATAACAGTAGAAATTAAGGAATCGATGAGAGAGAGAGAGAGAGAGAGAGAGAGAGAGAGAGAGAGAGAGAGAGAGAGTGAGAGTGAGAGTGAGAGTGAGAGTGAGAGTGAGAGTGAGAGAGTGAGAGAGTGAGAGAGTGTGTGTGTGTGTGTGTGTGTGTGTGTGTGTGTGTGTGTGTGTGTGTGTGTGTGTGTGTGTGTGTGTGTGTGTGTGTGTGTGTGTGTGTGTGTGTGTGTGTGTAGTGAAGAGAGGGGGGGAAAGATGAAGGAAAAAGAGTAAGGAGAGGAAAAGGAGAATATAAAGAGGGAGCTGGGATATTAAGAAGAGAATTGATAAAAATGTTAATGTGGATAAAGGGAGTGAGAGAACACGACACTGGTGAAGACTACTGTTGAGGTACAGCTGTAACACTGAGTGGTGGAGTGAACAAGTGGTGAGTAGTAGTGGTGGTGAGTGGTGAGCAGTGGTGGTGAGTGGTGAGTAGTGGTGGTGAACGGTGGAGTGAACAAGTGGTGATGGATGAACAAATAGTGAACGATGGAGTGAACAAGTGGTGAGTGGTGAACAAATAGTGAACGATGGAGTGAACAAGTAGTAGCAAACGATGTAGTGAGTCACGAAATCGTAATGACACGATTGCAAACAAACCATACCACGGGTGTTTGCAATCGTGTCATTACTCACGAAATCGTAATGACACGATTGCAAACAAACCATACTGTCGTGTCAGTATACATATATACACTTGTTTAGTGTATCTTTATAAAGCTGGTCCCTTTGCGTGTGACGTCACGGTACCCGCTGACGTCAGAGGCTCAGCGCATGTGCACAGCCTATCATAGGCAGACGGCCTCACTACGTTAGACCTACAGGCGAGACAGAAGGTGTGCTGGACTCTCCTCTAATTACTGTAAATATACCGTAACCATCCAACAAGGAGTATCTTTGACCTCCTATATATCTCTCCCAAGACCCACACGACAATACCACGGGTGTTTGCAATCGTGTCATTACGATTTCGTGAGTCATGTTGACGGCTTTGAGGGGGACTTGAGCTAGAGTTCGTCACGGCCATGCTAGCGGGAGATTCGTCTGTAAAAACTTGCATTTGTGGACACAGTGGTGCCTATGCTAACCTTCCTATGGTGTAGAAATATACCTAGTTGGATGAATCTTATTGAAGCTAGCTGGCCTAGTGGCTTACGCGACGGTCTGGAGTTTTGAGACTCTGTGACCGCGGGTTCGAACCCCACCCGTGGTATGGGATGTAGTGAGTGGAGTGGACAAGTGGTCGAATTAAATGGAGATAAGCGAGTGGCGGAGTGAACAAATGGTGAGTGGAGAGAATAATTGATATAATTCTAAATCCCTCAAAAAATATTCTAAATCTTCTAAATCACACAACAGATAATCTAGGCCTCACCCCACAACAGAAAATATAGGCCTCACCCCACAACAGAAAATCTAGGCCTCACCCCACAACAGAAAACATAGGCCTCTTACATCCCACAACATAATCAAGGCCTCTTACATCCCACAACATAATCAAGGCCTCTTACATCCCACAACATAATCAAGGCCTCTTACATCCCACAACATAATCAAGGCCTCCTACATCCCACAAAATAATCAAGGCCTCCTACATCCCACAAAATAATCTAGGCCTCCTACATCCCAAAACAGATAATCTAACCCTCTTAAATTCTACAAAATGTGTTCTGAGCCTCCTAATTTCATATTACCAGAATACTGAAGCATACAGGGGCACTCTATACGACCAATAATGTAAACCATCCCGAGGTGCCATACCATCAATCTCTGCCAACTGGCACTCTCAGGCACCTGCTACTCACTGATACCACGTTTTTGTCTCCACCTTCCCAGGAAGTGCCAAGGAAACCCAGTGCCGCTGCTGGTGCCTCGAGTATGGCAGCCAGACGCCGCCAGTAGCGGCTGACACAAACCTGTAAGAAAGAGAGAGGTTTTAATGGTCGAAGATGTATACATGTTGTGTTATTTTATATTTTTAAGTTCTGCATAATAAATATAAGAACATAAAAATGGAGGAACAATGCCGCAGGCCTACTGGCCCATACAAGGCAGGTCCTTATCAAAGCCACGAGGCCCTTATCAAAACCACAAGGTCCTTATCAAAACCACGAGGTCCCTATAAAAACCACGAGGTTCTTATCAAAACCACGAGGTCATTATCAAAACCACGAGGTCCTTATCAAGATCAGCCGAAGCTGTCTAGTATTCACGCCATAATATCCACACAGATCCTTTATGACTGAAAAAGTGATCGTTGGGCGACACTGTTTACTACAAGGTTCCTATGCTTGGTGGGCATGTTGCCTTGCCCATCCTGTGGAGCAGAGCATATGTATACCCATCCTGTGGAGCAGAGCATACGTATACCCATCCTGTGGAGAAGAACATATGTATACCCATCCTGTGGAGCAGAGCGTATGTATACCCATCCTGTGGAGCAGAGCATAGGGACAGAGGCTTGAGTGTGTAGTTATTTAACTGTTGCAAGGATTGTGGAAGGTGAGGATGCAATATTCTGTATTATAATTAACAGAACACTTGCATATTTACAACAGGAACTGTGATTTACTTGTGACCTGTTTCGGGAGTTTACATTCTCCCGAGGTCTGGCACGGAAGCAGGCCTCCATGATGATAACCCGGTCGATCAGGCTATTGCTGTCTGCGTCTTGCTATCACAGCTTGTTTGATCTGGCACTTCGAGGAGGAAGTGATCTACTTTGCTCTTGAAAATCTCTACAGTGGCTCCAGCAATATTTCTGATATCTGCTGATAGGTTGAAGAGTCTAGGACCACGCATGTTGACAGTGTTCTCGCACTGTGCCCATGGCTTCCCTGCTTTTTTATTAGATCTATTTTGCAATTCTTCCCATCTCTCTCACTTCAGTACATTGTTATGGCAATATGGAACTAGGCCCTCCAGCATCTGTGAAGATGAAGCATGAGAATGGAGTCTTAAGTACTGTCGATTGAAGAAGCCTACTGTGCAGACGAAACGTTTCAACAACAGAGATGCCCAACTGTTGCACATGTCTTAATCATCAACTTGTCAATATTTTACACCATTTTCAACAATATTTCTCTTGTTTTAAAGGTTCTTGTTATCCACCCATCATTTTCTTGACCCTCGCTTCGTTTGTATCACTGTGCTCTTTAAAAGATAGGTCAGCTGATATTTTTATACCTTGCTCTTATACTGCCCCCCTTCCCCAGGATAAAACTTCCAGAAGGAACGGCATTTCTCAAGCAGGAAGGGGTGGAAGTGGAGTTGGGAAGGGGGTGTAAATGGATAAGGAGGTGGGAGAGAGAGAGTTAAGGTGAGTGGGAGAAGGGTAAACTTGGAGTAAACTCCGCCCACTACTGTGTCATATACTCCGCCCACTACTGTGTCATATACTCCGCCCACTACTGTGTCATATACTCCGCCCACTACTGTGTCATATACTCCGCCCACTACTGTGTCATATACTCCGCCCACTACTGTCATATACTCCGCCCACTACTGTGTCATATACTCCGCCCACTACTGTGTCATATACTCCGCCCACTACTGTGTCATATACTCCGCCCACTACTGTGTCATCCACAAAACCATCCTCACTATACTCAAAACTACAAGTGACGGTTACGAGAGGAAACTTTAAACTAAGTTTCGGTCAGTCCTTGACTTGGTGGTCCGGCAGGGACCGAAAAGCCACCTGGTGGGTTAACACTGAACCATTCCTCTTCGGGTTCAGTTTTCCACGAACCCACGTTCGTTCTATCCGAAAAAAAAAATCTCTGAAACGACAACGGAAAATTAACTTCTAAATATGCAAAGTTTGAAGGTAAAATATATATCGAAGAAAAAACTTTAATATGGTCAAAACTTTGATGTAATAAAGCTTGAGGGGGAAAAGTTTAAAATGGTTACAACTCCGATGTAATAAAGCTTTAGAACAGTCCTCTAGCAACTCTTACACCGATAAACAAATCTTCGATAAACCCAAACTTCGGATAAACGAATTAGTTATGCTTTCAGCGTCCTAACGCAGAGAGAGAGAGAGAGAGAGAGAGAGAGAGAGAGAGAGAGTGAGTGAGTGTGAATGAATATGAATGAATGGTGGGGAAGGGAGAGGGAAATGGAAGGAGGGAGGGAAGTAGGTAGGTAGGTAGACAGACACGCTAGTAGATACATTTGTTTGAAAACCCTACAGGTTTAACCCTTTACCGGGCAGGACAGTTGCGCAACATTTGCGTATCTTTATTGCTGGAAACGTTTCGCCAATCAGTGGCTTCATCAATCCAAAACAGAGGAGAATAGTCCCTCAGCCTGGAGATGATGGGTTCAGTCCATCAGTCTTGATAAAAGTACAGCATATGCATGAAGAGCTTTTATACTGTAGACAGGCGAGGTGAAGCAATTGTAGGCGGTGTCACCAGTGGAAGTAGGTCATGATTGTAGGTTAGGAAAGTGTTGAAGAATTCCATGTATCCGGATCCCAAGATGCTGCTGTATCTGACACACTGTATAAATGAAGATTGAGACACTTATGCAACATATGGGAATCTTTATTGGAGAAACGTTTCGCCACACAGTGTCTTCATCAGTCCAATACAAAGCAGAAAGGTGTAAGGAGAGGAGGAGTTGGAGGTAATCAGTCCCTCAGCCTGGAATCGATATGTTCAGTCCATCAAGATTGATAGACTGAACACATCTACTCCAGGCTGAAGGACTGATTACCTCCAACTTCTCTTCTTCCACCAGCTTCTGTTTTGGACGGTTGAAGCCACTGGCTGGCGAGAAGCTTCCCCTATAAAGATACCCAAATGTTACACAAGTGACTTACTCATCAAATGGCACTAGTCCATGCAGTCGTAGGTCGCTTGGTGCCTCGTTGACGACCAAGAATATAAGTCTTCACCCTTGTTGACTAAGATACATGTGCAGTAGTTGGATGTCTTCATTGTTGAAACGTTTCGCCCACACGGTAGGTTTCTTCAATCAAATACAGAGGATAATAAATATGGAGACATATTGGGCAATCCACTGAGCGTCTGTAATCGTAAACAACAGGTTAAAAAACCTTTGGTCTAAAGGGATGTTCCTGGTGTACAAAATCACATACTGCCTCTCACTCTACAAAGGTTGGTGAACTTTGGTAAACTACCCCAATTGAGGTCAAAATGACAATCTCAGGGGTAACGAAGGCTCAATAAACATACAAAATTGCACAAAAAATTATTATTTAATAAGCAAAGCAAATTATGAGTTATATTTTTTGTTTTGGGGTAATACCCAAAAAAGTTCTCCGACCTCTGCCAGACACCAACATTCACTAACAACAAGTGTAATTGTTTTCTAACTCACATTTTCTTAAATGATGTATATAAGTAGTTTCTTTTTTTTATTCCATGCCATTTTCATTTTTTTAAATATATCAGTTAAATTTTGACTATTCTGAACTTATAATGAGCACTTTGTGTACACAATACTTTTATTATACAACATTTATTAACAATGTCATTAAAAATAAATTACTATTAATGAAAAAAGTTTCTCAAACGTTCCATGAAGTTATTAGAAAACGTAAAATGGCTCGTTGCTGGTCGTTCAGAGTAACGATGAAACAATGCAAAAACTGTTGCCGATACCAATACCATGAAAATTATCCGATACCACTAATAGCGATACTTGCATAAATAAGACACTTGTCCAATACAGAGAAGAACGGTGGAAGACGAGGAGGAGTTTGAGGTAATTAGTCACTCCTGGAAAAAAAGTACTTTTCTCAAGATTGATGGAGTGAACACGACTCCAGGCTGAGGCACTGATTACCTCAAACACCTCCTCATCTTCCACTGTTCTTCTCTGTATTGGACTGAAGAAGCCACTTCTGCCAAAACGTTTCCTCAACAAATATTCCCAAATATTGCACAATATTCACATCACAATATTTACTGTGGGTAGTGGGTACCTGATGCTTCAGTATCTTCCCTTCTCTTAGCTCCCCTCTCATCTTCGTCCTCTTCCTACCCCTCTTCCTCGGTTTCCCCACTTCCCCTCCTTCATTTCCCCGAGTTCGTCACGTGCAGGTGTGTTCTCTGCAGACTGTCCCAAGTGTTGGTGTTGGTGCAAGTTTACCTTCACAGTTGTTGGTGATAGTCCAAGTGTGAGTGTTGGTGAAGGTGTATCTACACCTCTGATACTGGTGATAGTCCAAGTGTGAGTGTTGGTGAAGGTGTATCTACACCTCTGATACTGGTGATAGTCCAAGTGTGAGTGTTGGTGAAGGTGTATCTACACCTCTGATACTGGTGATAGTCCAAGTGTGAGTGTTGGTGAAGGTGTATCTACACCTCTAATACTGGTGATAGTCCAAGTGTGAGTGTTGGTGGAGGTGTATCTACACCTCTGATACTGGTGATAGTCCAAGTGTGAGTGTTGGTGAAGGTGTATCTACACCTCTGATACTGGTGATAGTCCAAGTGTGAGTGTTGGTGGAGGTGTATCTACACCTCTGATACTGGTGATAGTCCAAGTGTGAGTGTTGGTGAAGGTGTATCTACACCTCTGATACTGGTGATAGTCCAAGTGTGAGTGTTGGTGGAGGTGTATCTACACCTCTGATACTGGTGATAGTCCAAGTGTGAGTGTTGGTGGAGGTGTATCTACACCTCTGATACTGGTGATACCCGCGCCTGGTGGTTACTGATCGCTGACAGATGTTGCACACACACACGAGGGTGCAAGAGCAGGTGGTGCACAACCTAGGGGAGGGGAAGAACAGGGGAGGGGGAGGAAGGAGAGGGTGAGGGCTGCAAAAGGGAAGGGGACGGGATGTAAGTGCGAAAGTGGAGAGGGAAGAGTAGGAGGATGGGAAGTGATAGAAATGGAGTGTGAGAGGAGATAGTGGTGGCCATGTAGATGGAAGGGGAGAGATGGAGGGGAGAGTAAGATTTACATAGAGGGGAGGTGGAGCTTGAAGAGAAGGGAGGAGGAATGGAAGTAAGGATGAGAGGGCAAGTGGACGTGTGTGTGTGTGTGTGTGTGTGTGTGTGTGTGTGGAGGGCAAGTGGACGTGTGTGTGTGTGTGTGTGGAGGGCAAGTGGACGTGTGTGTGTGTGTGTGTGTGTGTGGAGGGCAAGTGGACGCATGCAGGGGGGGGAAGGGAGTCAGGTGTCAAGTTGCTTGGTAATTAATTAGGTTGTGGGAATGTTGCAAATTATTGCCGGTGGGGTGAGAGAAGGGGAGGGAAGAGGGAAAAGAGGAACACACACACACCCTCTCTCTCCCTCTCTCCCAAATTCTATAGACTGCATCACCCCTCCATGGAAGCTGTGATCTTTTCTCATCACCTTAAGTTGGTCTGAGGATAATCTTCCCTAGGGTCTGGTCTCAGACCAGGCTTCCTGGGTTGGAAAGGAAATATTACAGGATTAGGAACAAATAAGAAGTCTTAGGAAAGCGAAGGTGTGTATACTGAATGCAGGTTATAGTATGTAAGATTTTCCTGTCATCTTATGTGTTCTGTTTCACACTCCTCTGAGAGGACAGTAGTACCTCCCTGGATGGCTGTTGTCTACCGGTCTTCTACAGGTCGGTAGTACCTCCCTGGATGGCTGTTGTCTACCAGTCTAGTACAGGTCGGTAGTACCTCCCTGGATGGCTGTTGTCTACCGGTCTTCTACAGGTCGGTAGTACCTCCCTGGATGGCTGTTGTCTACCAGTCTAGTACAGGTCGGTAGTACCTCCCTGGATGGCTGTTGTCTACCGGTCTTCTACAGGTCGGTAGTACCTCCCTGGATGGCTGTTGTCTACCAGTCTAGTACAGGTCGGTAGTACCTCCCTGGATGGCTGTTGTCTACCGGTCTTCTACAGGTCGGTAGTACCTCCCTGGATGGCTGTTGTCTACCAGTCTAGTACAGGTCGGTAGTACCTCCCTGGATGGCTGTTGTCTACCAGTCTTCTACAGGTCGGTAGTACCTCCCTGGATGGTTGTTGTCTACCAGTCTTCTACAGGTCGGTAGTACCTCCCTGGATGGCTGCCGTCCACCAACCTACTATAGGTCGGTAGTACCTCCCTGGATGGCTGCCGTCCACCAATCTACTATAGGTCGGTAGTACCTCCCTGGATGGCTGCCGTCCACCAACCTACTATAGGTCGGTAGTACCTCCCTGGATGGCTGCCGTCTACCAAGCTACTATAGGTCGGTAGTACCTCCCTGGATGGCTGCCGTCCACCAACCTACTATAGGTCGGTAGTACCTCCCTGGATGGCTGCCGTCTACAAAGCTACTACGACTAAATGCTCCTCAAGAAGAAATTTCTCTCTCAACTGCTAGTAATGTATCACCAGTTACATACACTGATGGCTCTAACCAGGAGTCTACTGGCATGCCTATAACTGCTCTTGTTCCTACCCGTAGCTAACTATAGCAGCCATGTTGGGTTAGGAATAACAATTAACTGGGCGTCTACACCGCAAAATGAGTTGTTTGCCATCCTAAAAGCACTCAAGTTATGACACGAAGCTTGACTATATGATTATTAGTGATTCTATGTCATCACTGAAGGCTCTTGACTCGCATAATAACTAACATGTTCAGTGGAGAACCCAGATATAGATACTCAAAAATCAGAGAAATTGAAATTATAGTAAAATTCATGGATTCCATCACACGCTGAGTTACTCCTTCACGATCAAATTTATAATTGGCCGAAGAAGGAACCCTGAAGGAAAATGTAGAATATAACCTTGGTCTATGTCAGACATGAGAAATAATATATGAAGCAAGTAAATGTATCTGAATGTTATAGAAATAAAGAAGCCCCAGTGTTTCTCTCTCTCTCTCTCTCTCTCTGAGCTCTCTCTCTCTCTCTCTCTCTCTGAGCTCTCTCTCTCTCTCTCTCTCTCTCTGAGCTCTCTCTCAGATCAATTACCTAATGCGGTGTGTACCTGGCTGCCGCCCTGTTTAAACTTACACCTGATAATGACCAGTTTAGCTCCCCCCCACCTGTGATGGGGAGGGGTGGAGGAAGGAGGGGTGGGAGGAAACAAAGGGAAAGGATGACAAGGGGAGGGGAGAAGGGGAGGGGATGAGGGGAGAGGGGGAAAGGGCATAACACAGTCAAATTCGTACCATCATTTAATTACTTCATTTTCAACACGTCGAAATTTGTTATTAATGTATATTGTAAATGTGAGTGTAAATGTGAGTATAAGTGTATAAATGTGTGTATAAGTGTATAAATGTGTGTAAATATGTATGTCATTGGTAGTTGATAGACATTTATGTATACGAGGTTTCACCCACTGGAATCTTTTACATATACAAGGTTTCGGTTATTGTAGGTTACCTGTATTTGCTTTCGGGGATCATCGTCCCCGCGCCACGGTCCTAGACCCGGCCTCCTTATTTCTGGCCTGATCGCTCAAGCTATTGGTGCCAGCAACACGCAGTCCAGTGCATGCACCACAAACCAGTTGATCAGAAACTGACTTGAAGAACTTATCCAATTCTCTTTGAAGTGAGGTAGGGATTTGATGGTAACTTCCCTGATGCACAATGGGAGGATGTTGAAGAGCCGTGGTCCCTTTACACTGAGTTCTCTCTGTGTACGCCCTTGTTTTTTTAGTGAAGGTATCTTTCACCTGCCAAGACTCGTGCTTTAATAAGGAGTGACTTCGCTGCATTGAATTTGGACCAGTCTATCCAGTATCTTCCAGGTGTTGATTATGACGCATCTTTCTCACTTACGTTCTAAGGAGTACAGTTCCAGAGACTTCAAGCGCTCCCAATAATTTAGGTGCTTGGCTGATTTTTTACGAGCTGTGATGGTTCTCTGTACATCCGCCAGTTGTGCAGTTTCGCCTGTCTTGGAGGAGGCCGTCAGTACACAGTAATACTCCAGCCTAGAGAGAACGAGTGACCTGAAGAGTATCATCTCTGGCTTAGCATCACGTGTTATGAAAGTTCCCATCCAACCTATCATTTTTTCCTCCTGGTTGTGATAACAACAGTGTTGTGCTCCTTGAAAGTGAGATCGTCTAACATTATCACTCCCAAGTTTCTCACATTAGATTTCAGCTCTACCAAGTGATTTGAGTTTGTTTTCTACTGACCTCCTTCCTCAGTTTTACCATAACCTAATCATCGGAATTTGTCCTCAGTAGGATACAGGTCCATCAATTTGGTATCTATATCGACGTTGTCTGTATTGTGGGCGTAATATTACGCCTCTACATGCGTAATTGATGACAATGAGTATGATTTCACTGTGATATCACTTCATGCAGGCAAGTTTCAGAACTTAAGTATTTTACCTGGTATCTCTCTCGCTCTCTTTGTCTGTCTCCCGGTCCCTCCTCTTCCTGTCTCTAGATCCTCCTCTCTCATCCTTGTCCCCTGGTTCTTTCTCCCCCTCTTCCCGGTAGGGCGTGTGAGGGGTTAGCGTTGGTTAACAATTACCTGGGGTGCTGATGCTGGTGCTAGACCACATGGATCATGGTGCTAATGAGTGTGACTTAATGAAGGAACTCATCCTCCACCCCACCCCCTCAACCCCTCTGTCTGTCTCTCTGTCTGTCTGTCTCTCTCTCTCTCTCTCTCTCTCTCTCTCTCTCTCTCTCTGGACATTTCTCTTTTCCTTCCTCCCTGTCTTTTATTCCCTCGTCATTTATTTTCTCTTCTCTGGCTCTCTCTCTCTCCTCTCATTTATTCCTTCCATTACATCACCCGTATTCTTCATGTCCCTCTCTATATTCCCCTTCCTTTCTCAATTATCCTTTTCCCCTACATCCCTTCCCAGTCCATCCTCTTCTCTCTCGTATTCACATAAATGTAACGCAAGGCTGAGCTGCAGCTCCTGGGCTAGCCTATTAAATAAAGACATGTGCTTCTTCCATCTGTACCCCAATTTTGCCCCAGTCTTCCTCTATCATACTAGTCTGTCCTTGCACCTCAGTATCTTCTATGTCATGATCACATCTCAACCTCCTTGTTCGTCGACATTGTAGTCTTTCCTCGAAGATCAGATACATCACTTCCAGAACCATTCCAGTAAGTTCTGGCAGAGAAAATAGAGTTCCAGCTCCTGGTCCAGCCTTTTAGCCTTATGTCGACTGGATATACCTTATACATATGAAGAGTACACACGTAGGAGAATCTTGTGAGGACGTTTCGGTCCAACTTCCTCCTCTGGTTCTCCCGGCCCCGCACCACTCATAAATTTGTGTCCTATCTGCGGGTTATTTGTTTCTTCCAGTCACGCTATTGTGCCTTTTATTCTTTATCTGAAGAGTGTCAAGAGTTTTCCTATTCCCGCGGCCCAGCCCCGGGCCAGGCCCTAGGCCAGGCCCCGGGCCAGGCTTGTCTGGATGCAAATATTTTGTCACACACATATTATGTTTTGGAGGCAAGGTGGGTCCACAACACAAGTGACTGGATATAAGTGGCTCGTTACACTCCCTCATGTATATGTATGAGTACATCACCCGGAAATGAGATCACGATGGTGATGGCTGTGTATGTACGAGAGAGAGAGAGAGAGAGAGAGAGAGAGAGAGAGAGCGCACACGCACACGCACACACACACACACACTGACGAGGTGTCGGAGTGGGCACCTGTGACGAGTGGTGTTCCACAAAGGTCAGTCCTGGGACCGGTACTGTTTTTGGTATATGTGAATGACATAACGGAAGGGATAGACTCAGAAGTGTCCCTGTTTGCAGATGATGTGAAGTTAATGAGAAGAATTAAATCAGTCGAGGATCAGGCAGGACTACAGAGAGATCTGGACAGGCTACAAGCCTGGTCCAGTAACTGGCTCCTTGAATTTAACCCTGCCAAATGTAAAGTCATGAAGATCGGGGAAGGGCAAAGAAGACCGCAGACAGAGTATAGTCTAGGTGGCCAAAGACTGCAAACCTCACTCAAGAAAAAAGATCTTGGGGTGAGTATAATACCGAGCACATCTCCTGAGGCACACATCAATCAGATAACTGCTGCAGCATACGGGCGGCTGGCAAACCTAAGAATAGCGTTCCAATACCTCACTAAGGAATCGTTCAAGACTCTGTACACTATATACGTCAGGCCCATACTGAAGTATGCAGCACCAGTTTGGAACCCACAACTGGTCAAGCACGTCAAGAAATTAGAGAAAGTGAAAAGGTTTGCAACAAGACTAGTCCCAGAGCTAAGGGGATTGTCCTACGAAGAAAGGTTAAGGGAAATCGGCCTGACGACACTAGAGGACAGGAGGGTTAGGAGAGACATGATAACGACATATAAAATACTGCGAGGAATAGATAAGGTGGACAGAGACAAGATGTTCCAGAGAGGGGACACAGAAACATGGGGTCACAATTGGAAGTTGAAGACTCCTACGAGTTAAAGGGATGTTAGGATGTATTTCTTCAGTCATAGAGTTGCCAGGAAGTGGAATAGCCTAGAAAGCGACGTAGTGGAGGCAGGAACCATACATAGTTTTAAGACGAGGTTTGATAAAGCTCATGGAGCAGGGAGAGAGAGGACCTAGTAGCAATCAGTGAAGAGGCGGGGCCAGGAGCTATAAATCGACCCCTGCAACCACAAATAGGTGAGTACACACGCGCGCGCGCACCAGTTTGGAACCCACACCTAGCCAAGCACGTAAAGAAGCTAGAGAAAGTGCAACAAGACTAGTGTGTGTGTGTGTGTGTGTGTGTGTGTGAATCCTTTAAGAGTCAAGTGCAAAGTTGTGTGGTATAAAGTTTCCCAGTCAGCTGTTAGATACAGCTTGATAAGGTGCCATATATGTATACTGGCACCCTAGCCTGGCTTGTGTAGGCACTCCCGGCAACTCAATATGTTAATGCTATTTTATGGCACCATAACAACAGCCTATAAGGTTACATCACAGCTTCATCACAGCTAAATATAGGCTGAATATAGAGTAAAACAATGAGTGTGTGTACCTTCCTACATGTGGTTTCAGGGGTCGAGTCAGCTCCTGGTCCGCCTCTTCGCTGATCGCTATTGGTCTAATGGTTTCGAGACCCTTATCGTACCTCTTCTTAAAGCTATGTATGGATGCTGCCTTTACCACTTCATTCTCCAGTTCGTGACCCAGTAGCGGCCAGTGAAGAGGCGGGGCCAGGAGCTATGAATCGACCCCTGCAACCACAACTAGGTGAGTACACACGCACGCGCGCACAACGACATATAGGTGAGTATAAACAGTTCTGAAACTGGGAGGTGGAAAAAAGGATTGGAACAGCTCAAAGTAAGGATTACTAAGATGCCTTGGGAATAACCATAACCTGTCTCCTGAGGAACATACAGACGGTATAGCAGCAGCAACAGCACAGGCTAAACTTATTAAAGTAGTTTTAATGAACACAGAGATTTGTTCAAAAGTGTGTGCCTCATACCTGCCAATCATTTTTGAGTGTGAAATGGCACTGTTGAACCCACAACTAGTAACACAGTGAAGCTTGAGAAAGTACAGAGGAGAGTTCCATGAATGATACCAAAATGATAGAAAGGAGCTAGGTGGAAAATTCTGAGACCTTACGTCACTGGCAGAACACAGTACAAGGAGGAATTTGAAAGAGATATCCAAAATACTCCAGGGTATTAAAAGGGTAGACAATGATAAGGTACCAACGGTGAAGCTAGAACAGGGTTGGATACGACTCCCCTGTATGAAACACAGGGATGCCAGGAAACATGGCTTAATCTTAAGAATGGCTCTGAAGTTAAAGTGAGCAGTGACATAGTTGAAGCAGACTGTATGTGGAGCCAGGTGACACGGCCAACACACATACAAGTGTAATAACATATATATGTTAATACATATGTAAACACTGTTTAGTACATAGTGTGGGTGAAACTACACACAATTGCCTCTGACTCGCTACCCTCATTACTTGTTCTAAATAGCCTGAGCTCTTAATGTGAAATACAGGCCAGACACACACGCACAAATTATTGACAAAGGGATTAACGTTAATCTGTGGATTGCCTCTCACGGTGGCTTCCACAAGCATGGTAGAGTCGAAGCCTTGCTTAAATTAACAATAAGCAAATATAATGTCGAATAAAATTTTGGTTTCTCAAACACGAGCTTAAAATCCAATGCGAGTTGGAAGCAGCAGAACAGCACATATAGGAACTAGAATATCCAATGCCCATCATAATGAAACACGTGTAGAGAAAATTACAAAGATCAGCAGAGGCAACACAACACTGTCGCTGCTAGACCAACGTCAGGTTGTATCCGTGGCACTTCACTTTCACAGTGGCATCAACTGTACTGTGTGGCCAGACACGGGGGAGAGGACACACACTACAACATCATATAATGTTCAAACATTATACCAGTTAAGAGAGACGTCTAAACATACTATAAAAGAAATGGTAGACCGTTCAGTGATATCTGAAACAAAAAATTGGTATGCTCGCTTTGCACCAGCTGGATGAATGATCCTAGTAAGCAACCACACTTTGCACCAGCTGGATGAATGAACCTAGGAAGCAACCACACTTTGCACCAGCTGGATGAATGATCCTAGGAAGCAACCACACTTTGCACCAGCTGGATGAATGATCCTAGGAAGCAACCACACTTTGCACCAGCTAGATGAATGAACCTAGGAAGCAACCACACTTTGCACCAGCTGGATGAATGAACCTAGGAAGCAACCACACTTTGCACCAGCTGGATGAATGAACCTAGGAAGCAACCACACTTTGCACCAGCTAGATGAATGAACCTAGGAAGCAACCACACTTTGCACCAGCTGGATGGATGAACCTAGGAAGCAACCACACTTTGCACCAGCTGGATGAATGAACCTAGGAAGCAAAGAAACTTTGCACCAGCTGGATGAATGATCCTAGGAAGCAACCACACTTTGCACCAGCTGGATGAATGATCCTAGTAAGCAACCACACTTTGCACCAGCTGGATGAAGGATCCTAGTAAGCAACCACACTTTGCACCAGCTGGATGAAGGATCCTAGTAAGCAACCACACTGCACCAGCTGGATGAAGGATCCTAGTAAGCAACCACACTTTGCACCAGCTGGATGAAGGATCCTAGGAAGCAACCACACTTTGCACCAGCTGGATGAAGGATCCTAGTAAGCAACCACACTTTGCACCAGCTGGATGAAGGATCCTAGTAAGCAACCACACTTTGCACCAGCTGGATGAAGGATCCTAGGAAGCAACCACACTTTGCACCAGCTGGATGAAGGATCCTAGGAAGCAACCACACTTTGCACCAGCTGGATGAAGGATCCTAGTAAGCAATGTTTACAGCGGTGATAAGTTAAATAATGTATTCACGTGTTTCACTGAGTAGATTACTAATGAGATTACACTTTATGAAATAACTTTTAATATCTTAATAATGTAACTATTCTGGCAAAGACCCATTATGACCCTTCTCATCCTCCTTTTTTAGCGCTACTGCTTAAGAGGACGAACCATCCTCGTTAATGGGTCTAATGGGCTATTTCACTTCAGTTAGTCGTGATATAAGACGCGGGACCATGAGCTTGAGCTCGTTCCCCTCAAACTCAGAGGTAATGGTACATTGCCCCAGTGTAAAATTCTCACCTGGTCAAACATTTGCAAAATGTTTGACCAGGTGGGAATTTGAAAAGGTGCAAAAGTTTGCAACCGCGTAAATACCAGAACTTGACCTTGGTGGAGAGGACTAAGGGAGAAAAATTTGGGAAGAAATGATAAGGAAGAAATTAATAGACTGAAGATGAAGGAGGAACGCGGTCAAGAAGACACAGGTTAGTTTACTATAGATGTGATATAAATGGCTTATTATGGAAACGCTTCCCTAGCCAGTGGCTTCTTTAGTCCAATACAGAGAAGATTGGTGGAAGATGAAGAGGAGTAGTTTGAGGACGTCCCTCAGCCTGGAGTCGAGGGCTGAGGGACTGCTTAACTCAAGTGTCTCATTCTTACTTATAGATGGCCTCTCTCTGTACAAGTTAGGTGATGGAGTCATCCAGTTGTGTCAATGCTCTGCCAAAACGTTACAAAATATCATCCCAATCTTTATCTTGTTTTAGCTTTAACTCTCCTCTCCCTACTCTAAACCATCATCTTTCTACTATTTAAATCAAAAACTTTAGGGCGCCCACTCTCACTTCTCTGCCCAGCTCTCACTCTCTCTCGTTTATGTTCATCACTTACCGTTCTTCCACCTCCTACGTAATATAAACAATGTATATACATGTACAGTATTCCACACACATGCTTAGCCTCGCCTCAGTGGTATACACATGTATATAAATTATGGCCCAACTTGTATACAGTACTGGCCCTCACATCTTCCTGTATTCCAGTCTTTGTTGATCACGGAGAACCACTACACTAACTCCCTTCACTTATTCAATTCTTCGGTCTCGTTTTCCTTCTTACCCTCTCTTTAATTTATTCCACCCTTCTTTTCTCCAGTCTTAACTGTGGTATCTTCGCTCATAAGATGAGTGAGGCTGCTTACTTAAACTCGTGACAAAGTTTTAAATCCCTCCTTTCAGTCCTTCTCAATCCCTCTCTTCCTATCCCCTTCCCTTCCTTCTCATTGGCATTCTTCCGAGATGGGTAACTAGGATCATGTATAAGATCCCTCCCCCCAAAGACATTGCTGGGTTATACAAGACGCTGACAACCACTACTCGTACACCATCCATCCTATTCTCCCCCATCCATCCTATTCTCCCCCATCCATCCTATTCTCCCATTCCTGCAGCGAGAAAGAGGAGGAAGACAGAACCTATCTATATATAAATGGTGTGCCGAATAGGTAAAACTTGCTATTTTGGCTTAAATAGCAACGCTCTTCTTGCCGAATAAGGCAAGTGAAAATTTGTGTACGCAATAATTTCGCAAAAATCATTGTGAACCTAACGAAAAATATATATTTCATATCATTGTGTTTGTTTATTATTAAATTATTGTAAACTTATATATTTAGCTGGATTAGGCTAAATTAAATTGCTCTTATTATAATAAGGTTAGGTAAGTTTTATAAGGATCTTTTGGTAAAAATTATTAATTTTTTCATTAACATAAATGAAATAAAATATCTTTAGATGTATAAGATAAAATTTTAGAAAGGACTTAATTTTAAATGAGTTCTTGCTAATTGACCAGTGTGTATATATATACACACACAATTAAGTGGAACTATTGTTATGAAGATGAGAACACAATGAGTGTTCTTTAAATCTTGAACACTCATCTTGTACCACCTATTGTACAAGACTTTCATCCAAACATTTTTTTTGTATATAATGAAAAAAAAAACTGGGAACACCAACAGTATACTGCTACGCTATTCTACATGATAGTTACACTATGGGAACACCAACAGTATACTGCTACGCTATTCTACATGTTAGTTACACTATGGGAACACCAACAGTATACTGCTACACTATTCTACATGTTAGTTACACTATGGGAACACCAACAGTATACCGCTACACTATTCTACATGTTAGTTACACTATGGGAACACCAACAGTATACTGATACACTATTCTACATGTTAGTTACACTATGGGAACACCAACAGTATACTGCTACACTATTCTACATGTTAGTTACACTATGGGAACACCAACAGTATACTGATACACTATTCTACATGTTAGTTACACTATGGGAACACCAACAGTATACTGATACACTATTCTACATGTTATTTACACTATGGTAACACCAACAGTATACTGATACACTATTCTACATGATAGTTACACTATGGGAACACCAACAGTATACTGCTACACTATTCTACATGTTAGTTACACTATGGGAACACCAACAGTATACTGATACACTATTCTACATGTTAGTTACACTATGGGAACACCAACAGTATACTGATACACTATTCTACATGTTAGTTACACTATGGGAACACCAACAGTATACTGCTACACTATTCTACATGTTAGTTACACTATGGGAACACCAACAGTATACTGATACACTATTCTACATGTTAGTTACACTATGGGAACACCAACAGTATACTGATACACTATTCTACATGTTAGTTACACTATGGGAACACCAACAGTATACTGATACACTATTCTACATGATAGTTACACTATGGGAACACCAACAGTATACTGCTACACTATTCTACAT
Organism: Cherax destructor; assembly: GCA_009830355.1. Lineage (NCBI taxonomy): Eukaryota > Metazoa > Arthropoda > Malacostraca > Decapoda > Parastacidae > Cherax > Cherax destructor. The sequence continues at coordinate 275,575 of WNWK01001313.1, forward strand.
GTTAGTTACACTATGGGAACACCAACAGTATACTGATACACTATTCTACATGTTAGTTACACTATGGGAACACCAACAGTATACTGCTACACTATTCTACATGATAGTTACACTATGGGAACACCAACAGTATACTGCTACACTATTCTACATGTTAGTTACACTATGGGAACACCAACAGTATACTGATACACTATTCTACATGTTAGTTACACTATGGGAACACCAACAGTATACTGCTACACTATTCTACATGATAGTTACACTATGGGAACACCAACAGTATACTGCTACACTATTCTACATGTTAGTTACACTATGGGAACACCAACAGTATACTGATACACTATTCTACATGTTAGTTACACTATGGGAACACCAACAGTATACTGATACACTATTCTACATGATAGTTACACTATGGGAACACCAACAGTATACTGCTACACTATTCTACATGTTAGTTACACTATGGGAACACCAACAGTATACTGCTACACTATTCTACATGTTAGTTACACTATGGGAACACCAACAGTATACTGCTACACTATTCTACATGATAGTTACACTATGGGAACACCAACAGTATACTGATACACTATTCTACATGATAGTTACACTATGGGAACACCAACAGTATACTGCTACACTATTCTACATGATAGTTACACTATGGGAACACCAACAGTATACTGCTACACTATTCTACATGATAGTTACACTATGGGAACACCAACAGTATACTGCTACACTATTCTACATGTTAGTTACACTATGGGAACACCAACAGTATACTGCTACACTATTCTACATGTTAGTTACACTATGGGAACACCAACAGTATACTGCTACACTATTCTACATGTTAGTTACACTATGGGAACACCAACAGTATACTGATACACTATTCTACATGTTAGTTACACTATGGGAACACCAACAGTATACTGCTACACTATTCTACATGTTAGTTACACTATGGGAACAGTGTTTCCCTCGTAATCCACCACACTGGAGGATATGAACTACAAGAGAAGAGGAACAAAGTAACGAAGGGAAGGTTGGGAGAGGAATTAGGGGACCAGGTAAAGGGAAGGGGAGGTGGGAAGGGAGACGATGCTATCTCGCCAAACTTCTAAAACGTCCCTTTTAATTATATCCAGGGAGCAGTGACGCCTCTATTCCAAATTTCTAAACTTTGGACAGAATGCATGTTTGATCCCCATGTCAGTGGTCATGAGGCATGTTTGATCCCCATGTCAGTGGTCATGAGGCATGTTTGATCCCCATGTCAGTGGTCATGAGGCATGTTTGATCCCCATGTCAGTGGTCATGAGGCATGTTTGATCCCCATGTCAGTGGTCATGAGGCATGTTTGATCCCCATGTCAGTGGTCATGAGGCATGTTTGATCCCCATGTCAGTGGTCATGAGGCATGTTTGATCCCCATGTCAGTGGTCATGAGGCATGTTTGATCCCCATGTCAGTGGTCATGAGGCATGTTTGATCCCCATGTCAGTGGTCATGAGGCATGTTTGATCCCCATGTCAGTGGTCATGAGGCATGTTTGATCCCCATGTCAGTGGTCATGAGGCATGTTTGATCCCCATGTCAGTGGTCATGAGGCATGTTTGATCCCCATGTCAGTGGTCATGAGGCATGTTTGATCCCCATGTCAGTGGTCATGAGGCATGTTTGATCCCCATGTCAGTGGTCATGAGGCATGTTTGATCCCCATGTCAGTGGTCATGAGGCATGTTTGATCCCCATGTCAGTGGTCATGAGGCATGTTTGATCCCCATGTCAGTGGTCATGAGGCATGTTTGATCCCCATGTCAGTGGTCATGAGGCATGTTTGATCCCCATGTCAGTGGTCATGAGGCATGTTTGATCCCCATGTCAGTGGTCATGAGGCATGTTTGATCCACATGTGCGCACTCGCCTAATGGTAGTTGCAGGGGGTTGAGTCACAGCTCCTGGTCCCGCGTCTTAGTCACGTCTGGGTTCACTAAATACTAGCCTAGTGGATATCATACAAGTTCTTAAAGCTGCGTATAAAATATTCCTCCAGTTTCTCGTCCAGGTCACTTCACCTCGAGGCCGTATGTGTCCTCTAATCCACGTAGCTGAAGAAAAGTGCTGAGTAATCGTTCATGGTGACAATGTATCGCTCTGAGAGAAACGTTGTCACAGCAGAGTCTTGCTCTGCACAGTGTGGGAAGAACTCCCCTGTAATCAACAATGTGACTCGTATGTCCTCTTGCCCAAGAGTCCCACCTTTGTCCCTCTTCCCCAGGAGAATCTGGTATGTCATGATCGTGTCTCCCTTGGTCTCGCTGTCTTCAGTATCGATGCTTTTAGTCTCCGTTCATAGATAATTTCTTAGCTGTCACACAAGTACCGTTACGAACCTTTGCACTTTCTCTAGTGTCTGGATATACTCAACAAGTAGGCTGGTGCTGCAGAATGATAGTCCTGACATATGTCGTATATAAGATCATGACTTTCTAGTGAGATGTTTTGCCAGTCAAGTCACATGTATCTTAGGTATATTGGGACATGAATGACTTTGGAGAGGTGCCTTGCCAACCAAGTCGCACGTGTCTTATATGAGGTCATGAATGACTCTGGTGAGGTACCAGGTGAGGTACCTTGCCAACCAAGTAACATTTGCCTGCTAAAAAAACATCAGGCCAGGATGTACAGGTGAACATAAACCACACTGTAATATTTGTGATTGAATTCATGTCTGTATTACCAACTCATTACCACTGTGTTTTACATGTATGGTATACAGTACCGAGAAGATGAAGAATTAGACATGTGCAACATCTGGGTATCTTTATTTGTAGACGTTTCGCCATCCAGTGGCTTTATCAATATGAATTCAAGGACATAGTTCTACTGTCTTCCAATTATGTCTTTGAATTTGTATTGATAAAGCTACTGGATGGCAAAACATTTACAAATAAGGATACCCAGATGTTTCACGTGTCTAATTCTTCATTTAGTATACTACTTATATACATCCTCTTCCCGCAGAGGAATCCCAGCAACCCTCCCTTAAACAATGTGTCACATTAGTCTGGAACCACAGAGAAAGCTAAACAAAAAAAAACAAGGCTCTAATAAAAGCTGTCATTATAAAAAGGTAATTATCAACATGATAGTTACACTATGTTGATAATTACTTTGCTAAGTTCTTCAAGTCAGTTCCTTTTCAGCTGTTTTGTGGTGCCTACGTTGGGCTGCGTGCTGCTAGCACCAACAAGCCTGACTGATCAGGGTACCAAAGCACGAAGCCTGATGTATGAACGGGGGTAGGAGGGGGTACAGCACCTTCTTGCACCTTGATCGTGCAAATTTGAACGTATCGTGATGCTCAGCCACAGCTGTGCCAGACATGATAAACCCTCCCTAATCCCCAGACTGTTCAAGAGGTGGGAAACAGGAGCACAAGGGCACAACCAAAAGTTGAATACTGCTATGTATCACAAGGAAGTTAGGAAATATTTCTTTAGCCTTAGAGTGGTCAGGAAATGAAACGATTGGGACCAAGAAGTGGTAGAGGCAGAATCCACACCCGAGGCACCACAGCAGTGCCACCTGTCTTCAGTGTCATCAACAGCAGCTTCAAAGAGACGAGATCAGTGACACTCCTACCCTCATTTCCCCTCCATCACGCTAACTCACATTGTCACCCTCGATTGGCACTCTCCGCCCCTCCCGGAAGTCGTGTATAACTAGGCACCCGAGGAGCCTCTGTGCCAAATAGTGCCAAACTCCGCTCAAGCGACACTGCCTCGACATATTTAGTGTCCATCTGATTACTAAGTTCTCAAGTCCCAAGTGTGTGCTGTCACTTGAGCGCTAGTGAGAGAATGTGAGGAGCAGGGGCCCCTGGGGGAGAGAGGCAAGACCATGGGGAGGAAAGGAGCAGGAACTATGAGGGAGGACCCAGGGAAGAGGAGAGGAGAGAAGCAGGAACCATAGGGGAAGGGGGTGGACCTAGGGAGAACAGAAGCAGGAATCATAGGGGAGTGGACCTAAAGGAGAGCAGCAGGAACCAGTGGGAAGGACCCAAGGAAGAGAGGAGAGGAGCAGTAGCTATGGGAAGGAAAGAGGGGGAGAAGCGAGGGAAAGGAAGGAGGTAAAGGGAGAGGTGAAAGGAAGGGGGGAGAGAAGATGAAGAGTGAAGGGGAGAGGAAGGGTGAAAGGAAGGGTGAAAGGAAAGGTGAAAGGAAGGGTGAAAGGAAAGGTGATGAGTGTCCAGCCAGTTCAGAGTCATCAAAGCCTAGTTGATCAGGCACCACACACTCCACCAAGTGCCAGATCAATGAGGCTGTGATGATTTTGTGAACCAGCTGGCCGCTAGCAGCAACAGCCTGGTTGACCAATCAACAAGAAATTTTGACCTCAAGAACCCTGAAATTAGATCAGTGACATGTCACAGATAGAAAAACTTATCCTTAATGAGAGAGAGAGAGAGAGCAGTGAAGAAGAGACGAAAGAGAGAGAAGAAAATTGATAGGACGAAAGAGGAAAAGGACAATGCAGGAAACACGAGGAAAGAGGAAAAGCAAAACACACAGGTTGAACACAGGTCAGTAAGACGGGAGGAAGAGAACAATGTAGGGAGAGGCAGAGGGAGGAAGAGACAGCGGGAAGGAAAAAGAGGAAATGAGACAGAGGAAGAGAGATACAAAGGGAGAGACACCGGAAAAGCAAAATCAGAGGGAGACAGAGGAAGGGAAAGACAAAAGAAGGGAGAGGGAGAGGCAGATGAGGGAGGGACAAATATAAGAACGGAGGTAGGGGGGTTGAAAACAAACAAACAAAAAAAAGGCCAGATGAAGAAATTGGACATAAGTGGGCAGAGAGAGAGGGAGGGAGGTAGGGAGAGAGAGGGAGGGAGAGGAGAGAGAGGAGGGAGAGAGAAGAGAGGAGAGAGAAAGAGAAAGAGAGGGAGAGAGGAGGGAGAGGAGAGAGGAGGGAGAGAGGGAGAGGGAGGGAGGGAGAGGGAGGGAGGGAGGGAGGGAGGAGGAGGGAGGGAGGGAGAGAGGAGAGAGAGAGGGAGAGAGAAGGGAGGGAGGGAGAGAGAGAGAGAGAGGGAGGGAGAGGGAGGGAGGGAGGGAGAGAGAGATGGGGAGGAAGGGAGAGGGAGGGAGGGAGAGAGAGGGAGAGAGAGGGAGGGAGAGAGAGAGGGAGGGAGAGAGGGAGAGACAGGGAGGGAGAGAGGGAGAGAGAGGGAGAGAGAGGGAGAGAGACAGGGAGAGGGAGAGAGAGAGGGGGAGGAAGGGAGGGGAGGTGAGGAAGGGGGAGAGGGAGGGGGAGGGAGAGGAGGTGATGAAGGGGGAGAGGTGTGTAAAGGAAGTAGTGGTGACACACTGACATTCCTCCTCCAGATTTATGCTAAACACCGTGAATATATTTTTAAATAGTTTTGTTCCACGACCCAGACGAAGCAACACATGGGAGCACAGCAACACATGGGAGCACAGCAACACATGGGCGCACAGCAACACATGGGCGCACAGCAACACATGAGCGCACAGCAACACATGAGAACACATATCGTGTGTGTATTCATATATGTATTAGTAGTAGTAGTAGTACTAGGTAGGGCCTCCCTTCGCCGGATTCAACAAGGAACTTGAAACTTTCGTTATAGATCCTGGTAAACACTGTCATGACAGCATCACGCAGTTGCTTCAGATTTGTCTGCTGCACAGTCATGCTGTGAATCTCCCGTTCCACCACATCCCAAAGGTTTACGCCAAATTCTGACCCTACCATCTGCATCTCGCAGCAGAAGTCGCGATTCGTCAGACCAGGCGACGCTTTTCCAGTTTTAGTTGTGCCGCCGAAGACATACAATTAAAAGTTATTTGTCGGATACAGTACACCAAGGAATTCAATCTCAAAAAAATATCTTTTAACACTATAAAAAAAAGTAATGACTGGGTTGGAATCTCTATAAAGAGAGTTTTCATCAATCCGATGAAAACTATGCATACAAACTCAAGATTTCAGATATTAACAATGAGGCGCTTTGCCACATCTTATAAGGTGTGCATGGCGGTGTTTCTGAAAGGTTGGAAGTTTGGACACTAAGTTATAATGCTTCAGTGTGTGGCCTTGTCCCGGTCCACGCACTTTGCATTCTATGTTATTAACGTCTCCATACAAACAGTACTGCCAGAGATACCACTGGACTAAGGCTGGGCTATCAGTAACAACATCTTGCAATCTACTGACCTTGTTACTTTCCCCATAGATATGCTTAACTTAAACATATTTCGTTATTATGGATAATGGATCTTGTAGTTCCTATCTGTACTGCTCTACTTTCTTCAAGCTCGCTTGCTACTTTCTTTCTGACAATGCTCCATAAGCCTCTATTAGAAAACCCAAAATTATACTCAGCCTCCTCTATATTTAATGCTTGTTTGGCTAATTCATCAACTTCGTCACGCTCCTGAAGACCCATGTGAGAGGGAATCCACAAATGTTTAACTGTAATCACTCTCTTAATTTGCGTATACTTGTGCCCAGCTTCAAGCACAAGCATGCTACATTCAGGTCTCAGGCTATTTAGAGCAAGTAATGAGGAAAGAGAGTGTTAGTTACACTGTGTGTGTGTGTGTGTGTGGTCGTAGTTTCCACAAGCTTCAGGGCAACAAGTATGGTAAATAACTTAGTTTGTAAGGTTGAAGCCCAGTTATTAATTCTAATACATCTCTGTATCATACTAATACCATCAGGCCGGTTTACAATAACAGCATTTCCCGACTTCCCACAGTCACGGTTAAGGGAACCATCAACGTAAGTCTGTGTGATAGTATTCTTTGCCCTAAATTGAATGTGTTTCAAAGCACTGATTTTAGAAAGTAATCGAAGTTGAGAATTGTACATGAATAGTTTCTTGGGAGGACAGGTGGGCAGAGTGACATCAAGCTGTTATCTGCCAAGGTGGTGGGAAATGTTGTTTCCTAACATGATACAGTTCATGTGGTCCAGACATTTTTGTCTGCGTGGCTGTTATTTGAATCAATCTTGATTCACCTGTCCCATGAATTGTGTTCTATTTTTTGCGTTAGGTTCAGAATGATTTTTTGCGAAATTACTGCGTACACAAATTTTCGCTTGCCTTATTCTGCAGGAAGAGCGTTGCTATTAAAGTAAAAAAAAAAAAAAAAATCACAAATTTTACCTATTCGGCACGATATATATATATATATATATATATATATATATATATATATATATGTATATATATATATATATATATATATATATATATATATATATATATATATGCGCACTGTTGAGGCTATATTCTCAATTCTTGGGCCATCCCAGTGTGACTGTAGATATTGTGGGGCGCAGGTCTGGTTTCAGAGAGCCCGTTAGATTATCCCAGTGTGTGGCTCCATCAACGAACGTTTGGTCATGGACTCCAACTTTGTCCCTAAGAAGTTCAGGGATAATCGCTGCTATAAGTCCACTAGATGCAACACGAGGACAGGAAAGCAGGTAGTGCAATCTGTGATGCCCTGCGGACACAAATGCCTTCCAGTGTGACTGGAAGTGTAGCTTGGTCCCACTGCCCATCTTCCAGAGTAAGGTTGAGTACTTTCGTGAAAATATGCCTTAGAATGCTGTCGTATTCATGGGTGTCAAGATTGCCTATTCGTTGTTCCAGCCTCCTCAACTCATCCAGTTTCTTCGTGAGAACTGAGTCAATGGCATCACTTCCCAGGGGTGCTCCAAGCAAGACGCTATTTGTGGGGCAATGACTGATGCTCCTGCTAGTTTGACGTAGAATATTATAATTAATACTGTACACACACACACACACACACAGAATGAGGTATTTTAACTGAAAATAAGAGCATGAAAGATCTGACAAATATTTTGTTCATGACCACAGGTGTTTACACACAACGTCAGGGAGTGATCTGCACAACATAATCCCCTTCTCAAATGTTCAACACATGTTTAAAGTTACATCAACGAAGTTATCTACAACATTTTTAAATGTGTGTGTGTGTAAGAGAGAGAGAGAGAACATAACATTTAAAAATGCATCGCGAACACAGGAGAAAACTTAAAGGATGGATGGGAATTAGCCTTAAATATTTTAGTTAACCTTTGAAGACTCTGAGGAAGCTGTCAATATTTAGTATAACCTTTGTTGAGATTACTCTAACAAGCTTTAGTCTATTTGAGGTATAGTTCGTGTGCTGAGAGCTGAGGGAAGACTGTCAGCGTGTTACTGTCAGTACATATCATGGTCACTGTCAGTATTATTGTGGGTAGATGTGATGGTCACTGTCAGTATTATTGTGGGTAGATGTGATGGTCACTGTCAGTATTATTGTGGGTAGATGTGATGGTCACTGTACATCATACAATATTTCACTAATATTTTCGTAATTACTTACCATAAACATAATTAGGTCATCAACAATTATCATAATCCCCTACCAGCCACCATCACCTCTATCGCCATCACTTCTATCATCATCTATCGGTCACCATCACTTCTATCTTCAAGATTCATTTTGATGATTTCCTAAAGTTCGTTCCTGAAGACCTGGACTGTGTGTGTGGCTAGCGCCAACAGCCTGGTTGATCAGTTTATCATCCAGCAGGCCTGGCCCGGGAATCGTGCCGTATCTAAATACTTCTTAATACATTCTTGGTGTCATGGCCTTTGACAAACCACACATAATTAACGATGTTTCCACCAATCCCATGCTCTGTTCGTTTCCACCAATCACAAGCCTCTTTTTATCTCAGTGGAACTTTTCATTGGCTCATAATTAACGAAGTGAAGAGTTAATAGTTAAAGTGGGAAGGGAGGAGGTAAAAAGAAGGGTGGAGGGGGCAGGGAGGGAATATTGGTTATAGGAGGGAGCAGGGAGGGAATATTGGTTATAGGAGGGGGCAAGAAGGGAATATTGGTTATAGGAGGGGGCAAGGAGGGAATATTGGTTATAGGAGGGGGCAGGGAGGAAATATTGGTTATAGGAGGGGCAGGGAGGGAATATTGGTTATAGGACGGGGCAGGGAAGGAATATTGGTTATAGGAGGGGGCAGGGAGGGAATATTGGTTATAGGAGGGGGCAGGGAGGGAATATAAGTTATGGGACGGGGAGATGGTTAACGGAGGGGAGCGGGGAGGGATAAGAACTGGAGGGAACTTGGAAAGGATTGGGATGAATGGAATGGGAGATGTTAGCATGGAAAACAAGAGTTAGGAGTTTGTTAGTGATTCTTTATGCATGGAGGGAAGGTGTTGAAGAGTCATCGCCCCCCCTACCCCTCCTTTTCACTGGAGGTATCCTGCAACATCTGCCAAGCCTCATTCGTAAGTAGTAATTTCGGTGTGCTTGTTTGGTACCAATCCCTTCAGAATCTTCAAAGTGTATCTTTCTAGTATGTGTTCTAAGGAGTACAGTTCTAGGTACTCCAAGCGCTCCCAGTAATTTAGGTGTTTGAGTTGAGCTGTGAAGGTTCTCTCAACATTTTTTCAGCTTATCAATTTCGTCTGTCTTAAAGAAGGCTGTTAGTACACAACAGCCTAGAGAAACGAGTGACCTGAAGAGTACCATCATTGGCTTGGCATCCCTTGTTTTGAAGGTTCGAGTTATCCATCCTATCATTTTTCTTGCAGTTGTGGTAACACTGTTGTGAGCCGTCAACTTGAGATCTGACATTATCACTCCCAGGTTTCGCACATTTGACTAACATTCAAGTGAGTGATTTGAGTTCTATTATACTCTGATCTTGTTTTTATTTCCTCCATTCGTCAATGGCGTAATAGCTGATATTCTTCCTCATTGAACATCATATTGTTGTCAGTGGCCCACTGGAAGACTTGGTTTATATCAGCTTGGAGACTGGCATTCTTCAATTCCTGGAGTCTTGAAAACAGCCAGGGGTCTATTGGAGTCCCACTTATGTATGCTGGGAGGCAGCTGAACAGTCTTGGGCCCCTGACACTTATTGTGTTGTCTCTTAGCGTATCTGTGGCGCCCCTGCTTTTCATTTGGGGGGACGTTGCACCGCCTGCCGAGTCTTTTGCTTTCGTAGGGAGTGATTTCTGTGTGCAGATTTGGGACTAATCCCTCTAGGATTTTCGAAGTGTATATTATCATGTATCTTTCTCGGATGGATGACACTCTCATACCGATTCTAGCATCGTCTGCAAAGGATGTTACAATGCTATGATTGATGTCCCTGTCTGTCAGAAATGAGAATGAGGAAGAGAAGTGGGGCGAGTATCGTGCCTTAGGGTAGGGGGTAAAGGGAAGAAGAGGGAATTAAAGAGGGTAATGAGAAGAGAGGAGTGGAGGGGGAAGGTAGAGAACAAAGCAGGAAGCATGAAGGAACATGTGGTGCTGAGAAGAGAGAGAAATGAGAGAGAGGTAACAGGAGCACAGGGAGAGGGAAGATGGGGAGAGATGAGGGGTTGGATGGGGAGGGGTAGAATGGGTAGGAGGGTAAATAGGATAGGATATGAGTAGGATAGGGAGGAGGCAGACAGATGCAGGAGGTTGAAAAAGACATCAAGAAAGAAGAGACGGTGGCGACAGTAGCAGTGGCAGTAGCAGTAGCAGCGGCGGCGGCAGCAGCTTCAGGAGGGACGGCGTAGGAGGCAGGAAGCATAAGATAAGACACAGAAGGCAAAGTCTCTGGGGATTCAGTGTGAAAGCAGAGAGAGAGAGAGAGAGATTGGGCCCAGCTTCCCTTCGCCAAGTGGATTTCCAACATCTTCACGCGTGAGGTGCAGTCCGTGTGCGACGCAAGACGAAAAACCAAGACTCAAAGCTGAAACTACACAAGTGTAAGAGAAAAATAGCACTTAACACAGGTAATAAGTTGAAATACTGGAGAGAGGAGAGGGGATCAAAAGGAACAAGAAGTCAGCAAGAAACTGCATAAACAATTGAAGATGTTCTTGGTAAAATCAATAGGATTCAAGGTGTTCTATGTAGTCAAAAGGATTCAAGGTGTTTTATTTGGAATCAAGAAGATTCAAGGTATTTACCTGGAATTAAAAACAACTGCAGAGAGGCGACGAGAGAGGGTAGACCTCAGGTACCAGACACTATCCATACAATAGGGTAGACCTCAGGTACCAGACACTATCCATACAATAGGGTAGACCTCAGGTACCAGACACTATCCATACAATAGGGTAGACCTCAGGTACCAGACACTATTCATACAATAGGATAAAGTGAAAAAGTTACCGAATGAGCTGTAATCATTTAAAAGCAACGAGACTTGGTCTTTATTTCTATGAATTATATACGGACATTTTTATGAGCTGTCTCCTGGAAAGTAATGTTTCCCCCAAGATAACATGCACTTATCGCAACGTTCCTGCCAGATTCATAACTGGAGACTGGAAGTCTCCAGTTATGAATCTGTAGAGAAGAACACTTACGTACAGTTAAGAACGTCTATTAAAGGAAAACGTTTCACTACGAGCACCATCAGCAGTACTAATCATTAGGACTGATGAAGCCAACTGAGGCTAAACGTTTCTTTTAATGTCTTGAATTGTAAACAAGTGACTTAAACCCTACTTGGTCGACATCACCACACCATATACAACCATGAGTTTGCTCACTTCCGCTATTTCATACACGTAATAAAGAATGTCATCAAATCCCCCTTTCCTTTCAGCTTTTTTTTATTTTTAGGAACAGACAAGAATCACACGAGGCAAAGTCAGGTAAACACAGAGTGTGGTGTCACAGGAATGTTTTTTGCAGCCATAAAACTGAACGAGAGAGCAGTATGTGAATCAGCGTTATCATGGTGCAGGAACCACCTCCCATTTTCTCACACAGCTTGCGGCACTGTCTTCTAATTTTATCCATCAAGTCTGTAAGAAAGAATCAGCAGCGCCGCAGCCCACGCACACATCACATATAAAGCAAACATATCAGCTTGATCAACCTCCCTGGTGAAGCGTGTGAGTAATAAGATCCTGGAAGACGCTACCTTCAGCGAGGTACCTGCCACACCCGTCATCAACTGTTTTATCAATGACACCGTCATCAACTGTTTATCACTGCCACCATAGCTATGTGATTGGCCAGAGTTACCAACAGTGCCGGTACTGGTGGTGGCACTGCTACTAACAAGCACTGATGGTGGCACCGCAATTAACAAGCACTGGTGATGGCATCGCAGCCAACAAGCACGGGTGGTGGCACTGCAGCCAACAAGTACTGGTGGTGGCACTGCAGCCAACAAGTACTGGTGGTGGGACTGCAGCTAACAAGTACTGGTGGTGGCACTGCAGCTAACAAGTACTGGTGGCACTGCAGCTAACAAGCACTGGTGGTGGCACTGCAGCTAACAAGCACCAGCTAAGCACACAACAGTCCAAAACTCCAGAGTTTAAAATTCCGCTCCGTGGTGCTGATAAAGCGCCCGCCGCCCCACTAACTTTGTAAGACAAACTAACTCACTCTCTCTCTTTCTCTCTCTCTCTCACTCTCACTCTTTTTCTGCCCCCAGTTACCACTTTTGCTGCCAACAGTTATCATCCTCTTGCAGACAGTCTTGTTGTCCACAGTCTTGTCTTGTTGTCCACAGTCTTGTCTTCTTGTCCACAGTCTTTTCTTGTTGTCCACAGTCTTGTCTTGTTGTCCACAGTCTTGTTGTACACAGCCTTGCTGTACACAGTCTTGTACACAGTTTTGCTGTACACAGTCTTGTTGTACACAGACTTGCTGTACACAGTCTTGCTGTACACAGTTTTGCTGTACACAGTCTTGTTGTACACAGACTTGCTGTACACAGTCTTGCTGTACACAGTCTTGCTGTACACAGTCTTGCTGTACACAGTCTTGCTGTACACAGTCTTGCTGTACACAGTCTTGCTGTACACAGTCTTGCTGTACACAGTCTTGCTGTACACAGTCTTGCTGTACACAGTCTTGCTGTACACAGTCTTGCTGTACACAGTCTTGCTGTACACAGTCTTGCTGTACACAGTCTTGCTGTACACAGTCTTGCTGTACACAGTCTTGCTGTACACAGTCTTGCTGTACACAGTCTTGCTGAACACAGTCTTGCTGAACACAGTCTTGCTGTACACAGTCTTGCTGTACTTAAAACACCACTTTTTTCATATTTGTGTTCTCTGTCTTGTGTGGTCATTGTTCAACGTCCATTAACAGTAGACATTTAGTGGTACCTTGCCTTGCCATTCCTTGCTACCAAGACGAAGCTCCTGGAGAGCGAAACGTTACCACAATAAAAATGTCGCATTAGTTACACATGTGTGCTTTTACCTAAGAAAATTCATCCAGTACGAGAGTTTACAGGCACTGGAGCAGCCTAGAATTTGCATGCAGCAGGAATGATGCGCCACCTCCGACACATGCGCAGCTGTGCTTCCAAACACATGGGAGTCCATAGTTGTGCATGAAAATACACACAGGTTGTTGTGGTGGATATGTGGGCCAGCGAACCGCCAGAGCAACAGCCTGGTTGATTAGGCAAGCACTAGAGAAGCCTGGCGCAGGACGAGGCTCCTCATTCAAGCATCACCACCACAACCATCATCATTAAAGCATCACCACCACAACCACCATCATCCAAGCATCACCACCACAACCATCATCATCCAAGCATCATCACCACAACCATCATCATCCAAGCATCACCACCACAACCATCATCATCCAAGCATCACCACCACAACCATCATCCAAGCATCACCACCACAACCATCATCATCCAAGCATCACCACCACAACCATCATCATCCAAGCATCACCACCACAACCACCATCATCCAAGCATCACCACCACAACCATCATCATCCAAGCATCATCACCACAACCATCATCATCCAAGCATCACCACCACAACCAACATCATCCAAGCATCACCACCACAACCAACATCATCCAAGCATCACCACCACAACCATCATCCAAGCATCACCACCACAACCATCATCCAAGCATCACCACCACAACCATCATCCAAGCATCACCACCACAACCATCATCATCCAAGCATCACCACCACAACCATCATCATCCAAGCATCACCACCACAACCATCATCATCCAAGCATCACTACCACAACCATCATCATCCAAGCATCACCACCACAACCACCATCATCCAAGCATCACCACCACAACCATCATCCAAGCATCACCACCACAACCATCATCATCCAAGCATCACCACCACAACCATCATCATCCAAGCATCACCACCACAACCATCATCATCCAAGCATCACCACCACAACCATCATCATCCAAGCATCACCACCACAACCATCATCATCCAAGCATCACCACCACAACCATCATCATCCAAGCATCACCACCACAACCATCATCATCCAAGCATCACCACCACAACCATCATCATCCAAGCATCACCACCACAACCATCATCATCCAAGCATCACCACCACAACCATCATCATCCAAGCATCACCACCACAACCATCATCATCCAAGCATCACCACCACAACCATCATCATCCAAGCATCACAACCATCATCACCACCACACTGGGTGAAAGATGTTCACTAGCACCTTGAAGGAGGGTGTATTTGAGTCAGTGGATCATCAATCACTCCTTCAGGATCCTCAACACACTTCCCTCTGTCCCATTACCAGTCATTTCCTGCTGGCTAAGTGAAGGTGATGATCTCCTAAGTCTCCCGTCCTCTCCTCGCGTCCGGCCGTGAAGAATGTAGGCGCTAGGAAGTGCCCACGTGGCAGTGCCAAAAGACGCTCCCAGGAGGTGTCAGGTCAGGTCACTGTGCCACAAGAGGGGTCAAACATGTTACCAGCTGCTGTGAGGTTAAGGTTAAATGTGACTTTCCCAGGTTCACGACAAAAGATTAATGAAGCGACGCTAAGGATAAAGTAGAGTGCCTCCCATCCGGCGCGTCCCCCCCCATACACCCTCACTCCCATATACACAAAGCAGGCTAAGCGTCTATCCACAAGTACCCTTGACAACTGTTAGCTAACATTCACATACACACAATGTCTGACAGGTGGCAACTGGCATTTAACCCCAGTAAATGCTAAGTTATGAATATCGAAGAATGGCAAAAACGTCTGGAAACAGTGTACAGGCTCGGGGGACAAAGGCTGCAAACCTTCCTGAAAGAGAAGGACTTCGGGGTGAGCATACTTCCGAGCATTTTGCCTGAGGCACATGTCGTGTGGGTTCTTGATGATGGATTTGGTAATAAACACAAACAGAGCTTGGTTGGTAACTTATATATTAGTGATAATGGGAGAACGCCATCTGACAAGCTTATCTTGGACTGTGCAGCGTCAGTATGGAACCCGCGTCTGGTTAAACATGTAAAACAACTGGAAAAAAGTGAAAAGATTTGCAACGAAACTAGTCCCAGACCTGAGGAATATGAGCTTTAAG
The DNA here is from genome assembly GCA_009830355.1 of Cherax destructor. NCBI lineage: Eukaryota > Metazoa > Arthropoda > Malacostraca > Decapoda > Parastacidae > Cherax > Cherax destructor. The sequence goes on from WNWK01001313.1 coordinate 291,036, forward strand.
AATAGTTACAATAGAGCTCACGCAGCCAGGAAATTGAAACCCCTAGCGGCCAGCAGAGAGGCAGGGCCAGGAGCTGAGAATCGACCATTGTAACCACAGTCTGGCGATTACAATTGAGTACACATACACACATCTCTGGTACTAGTCTTTCACGATATTCTTCAATAAGTGAACAACGGAAGCACACATGTTCAAGAAAGTGACCATAAGGCCGACCACATACTCTACATTTAGTTGGTCATCTGTGTCTGACAAACTGCCAGAAGGGAGGAAAAGGAAGGGGGCAAGAGGCCATGGAGGAGGTGACGGAAGAAGGGGCAGGTCACATGTCATAAGTCACTATGTAGCCATGAGCGGCTGTCACAGGTCGTAAGTTACATTATGTAGCCATGATAGATTAGATTTTGCCACCGAAATGGCTAGTTTATTGTGCACTCCATATCCATCCTGTGGAGGGTAGAGCAAGAGCATATGGGTACACAAAAGGCCTAGGAACTAGGCCCCAAAAGGGTTAACAGGAGTACATCTGGATTTACATCTACAGTTCTCTTATCTGTTACAAACAAATTTAGGAAATTTTCTTAATATATCTGGTATCTTATTTTCATTAATAAAATATCTTGACATGTCACACAGTGACCATAGGGATGGCCACACACTTTGCATTTGGTTTTATCAACTGCCAGAAGTACTTGTAACCAAGCCTAAGCCTGGTCACTGCAACATCAGTCAGTCTGTTCATATTGCGAGTTGCTCCATAAACGTACTTATCTACGTTCATGTCATCATAGTGAGTTATAGATCTACTCAGGCTTCTAACTGCATTCCTATAGCATTCAGTTTCATTATTTCTCTCCTAATATTATTTCTAATGCGAGACACATACAAGTTATATTTTACATTGTCGTTCAGGGTACTTTTCTTGGCTAACATATCAATTTTATCATGAAGGAGTGATCCAATGTGTAATGGAACCCATAACAATTATGCATTAATAACCTTTTTTTCCGGATTTTTGAGTATCTATACCTGGTTCTGCAATGAGCATGTTAGTCATTATGTGAGTCAATAGCCTTCCGTGATGACATAGAATCAGTAATGATATAGTCAAGCTCAGTGTCATAAGTTAACTTCAGCGCCATTAGGATGGCAAACAATTCAGTTTGCAGTGTAGACGCCCAGTTGTTAATTCTTATGCCTAAATCAACAAAGTCGCTATCGTTCTTAACTAGGGGGGTGGCAACAAGAGCAGATGCAGCCCTGCCAGTAGACTGCTGCTTAGATCCATCAGTGTATATAACTCGTGATATATTATTACTACCAATTAAACGAGAAATTTCTTCTTGAGAAGTTTCTTTTACAAGTGACTTAAAGAAGGGAATACTAGTGAAGAGCTTCTTGGGAGGGGCTTGCATGTATGTGATATTAAATGAATACACCTTCCATGGAGGAGTGAAGTACTCTTCTTGTCTATAGTGATACAGTTTGTGCAAGTTATAAAACTTAATTGCACGTTTTCACAACACATTTAGATCTATGTGTATTTACTTCTAGACGTTTAGCAAGATTCATAGTAACGGTGTCTGGTTCATTTCTTTACATTTTAATACCAAGTACAGTGTTGATCTCAATAATCCTATCACTACTACTTTGTAGATCTGGGACAGCCAAGAATAATTCTGAGGGCTTCATTTGTGACATGAGTGGCTGTAAAGGTCTTAAGTCACACTACGTAGTCATGATCGGTGGTCAGCACAAGACCATTACCAGTGGTCCCAACCTCCTTCACACTGCCTTCCAAGTCTTGGGTCATAACCCACAGCAAATTTGGATAAAAAAAAAAAACTTTCCCCCGCTAATGATGGTGAAAAAGATTATACCGGGTTCTCAGTGTAGCACAGCCGGTGAAGCCTCTCCTCCACACTGTGAAGCCTCGCCTCCACACTGGTGAAGCCTCGCTTCCACACTGTGAAGCCTCGCTTCCACACTGTGAAGCCTCGCTTCCACACTGTGAAGCCTCGCTTCCACACTATGAAGCCTCGCTTCCACACTGCGTGAAGCCTCGCTTCCACACTGCGTGAAGCCTCGCTTCCACACTGCGTGAAGCCTCGCTTCCACACTGTGTGAAGCCTCGCTTCCACACTGTGTGAAGCCTCGCTTCCACACTGTGTGAAGCCCCGCCTCCACACAGTAAGGTGAGCCAGGGTAAGGAAGAAGGGGCATGTCGGAAGAGGGCAAGGTGGAGAGATTATACCCTGCTTACATCTTCCCTGACGTACCCAACACTTCCCCTAGCGTACCAAACACCTTCCCCTTATATACCCGAGTCTGCTAGAAAAAAAAGACTTGCTCATTATCCGCACATTAGGCGGTGAGATAATAGTGGTGAGGGGGATAAAGGGTGCGGAAGTAAGGATATCCGTGACCCTGATATCCACAACATGTGCTACACTGATAGGTGGGGAGGGGAAGGCCAGGGAGGGGGCAAGCAGAGGAGTGGAGATAGGAGAGGAAGAAGGGAGGAAAAAACGGGGAGGGGTAGGAGCTGAAAGGTGATAGGGAGGGGGAAGCGGGAGGGAGGTCTCAGCCTCCTTCAACACCAAGTAAACAACATCAGGCTTGGTTGACCTCTGACCTCCTTCGCCCTCTTGTAAAGAGGATAAATATCTAATAAAAGGTGAGACGAAACAAGTCAATTATATGAAACTAATGAAAGAGAAAAGGGAGAAAGTAAAGATAAAGAAAATGGTATGGAAAAACAAAGGAAAGAGGTACAGTATACATGAATGCAGCCTGGCCCTGGACCAGGCTGTTCCTGCTGGTGGCCGCTGGCCCATATATCCATCACAGCCTGGTTGATCTGGCACCTGACAGAGATGTTTGTCTAATTTCCTCCTGAAGACTTTCTTCTACATTTGTACCAGCAGTGTTTGATATCTTCTAGTAAGATGTTAAATCACGGATTGGGTGGAGTTTGAACCCATGCAATCGTGTTGTTACGATTTCGTGATTTAAGATGTAAAGACTGGGACCACGGATGCTTATTGTGCCCATGGCGCACCTGCTTTTCACTGGTATATTCTACATTTTATGCCATATCTCTAGCTTGTTATGATCACTTGTGACGAAGAGCCTCACACCTGCAAGAACCCTCACACCTGCAAGAACCCTAGCCTACTGCCATATAGTCGTCGGAGGCTCATATCTATACTGTGAATAGTTATCAGTTATAAACTTCAACCAATCAGGGTTGACTATATCTACACCCAAGTCAGGAGGGCAGTCTCTCATTAGCTCTGGCTGGTTGCACATACTTGGTTCTCTTTGTGTCAATAGTAGTAAGCGTACTCATTTTCGCTCTCTTACTACGTTACCTGCAAGTATGGCGCTGCCTTCCTAACTCCTCTGTTACACACTGTAAATACCAATGTTAGTGGTGGGAATATACGAGTAATCAATGAACAACCTGGGTATTTACTTTTGCCTTCAGTGTTCCTGATTGCTTCTTTACTGGTAGTGTGTCCTACACCAGTTCCACAGGTCTCTACTGTACCTGTGCTCGTACACGCTTAAAACTGAGTATCGGTAATGGTATCTGCAAAAATTTTGGTGTCGTCACATCACTAAGTGTATGTATCTAATTGGTCATTTTTTCTGCATTGTAGACCATTATTATGATTTTTTCAAAATTCCTCATAAAATGCGGTTTAGGAACAGACTGCCACTCTGCAACACAAGGGCTCTTGATCCAAAGAACTGCAACTACCCTCCAACTCCTCGAGACGCTGTGACTCCTGGAGACTTGAGCGCGTCCTCACCAACGCAATCAGGGAACACTTACGTAACACTGCAATTAAAAATAGAAGAAAATAGAATAGATGAATAGATGTGATAGAATTAATAGGTCACAGGGAGGAGTAGGACTCTATATAAAAGATACTCTCTGTTGCACAGAAGTTTTGAACGCTACGAATGATATAATAGAAATCCTCGGCATTAAAGTGGAAAATAAGAATCTAGTAATTATCCTAGTATACAAACCACCATCAGCAACTGCGGAGGAATTCACAGAGCAGTTAAAGAAGATAGATAGCTATCTGGATAGGCTAGAGAATCCCACCCCAAACATTTTAATCCTTGGAGATTTTAATCTCCTCATGTAAAATGGAAGATGAGGCACCATAATGTTATACCAGAAATAACTCCTGGAAGCACCCTGGCTCAACAGGCACATACCAGGGAACTAATGAGGCTTTGTGAAAAGTACTCACTATACCAACAGATAATTGATCCCACTAGAAATGAAAATACCCTGATTTTATATTCACAAACAACGAGGAATTAATCAGAGACATAACAG
>WNWK01001314.1:0-70000 GCA_009830355.1 Cherax destructor
GTCAAGAAATTAGAGAAAGTGCAAAGGTTTGCAACAAGACTAGTCCCAGAGCTAAGGGAATTGTCCTACGAAGAAAGGTTAAGGGAAATCGGTCTGACGACACTAGAGGACAGGAGGGTTAGGGGAGACATGATAACGACATATAAAATACTGCGAGGAATAGATAAGGTGGACAGAGACAAGATGTTCCAGAGAGGGACACAGAAACAAGGGGTCACAATTGGAAGTTGAAGACTCCTATGAGTCAAAGGGATGTTAGGAAGTATTTCTTCAGTCATAGAGTTGTCAGGAAGTGGAATAGCCTAGAGAGCGACGTAGTGGAGGCAGGAACCATACATAGTTTTAAGACTAGGTTTGATAAAGCTCATGGAGCAGGGAGAGAGAGGACCTAGTAGCAATCAGTGAAGAGGCGGGGCCAGGAGCTATGAATCGACCCCTGCAACCACAAATAGGTGAGTACACACACACACACACACACACACACACACACACACACACACACACACACACACATACATCTCATCCTGAGATCTGAGTCCATTCAAGTTGCAAAATTCATAGATTTTAATAGCGAGAAATTCATGTACTCATTGGGATTAGCAGTCTAAAAGCAGCCGGTGGTTGAATAAAAAAGAAACGTGCTAGCATGAAGGAAACCTAAAGAAAAGGCATGCTAACAAAGGGTGAATAACAGGCCTGAATACCTTCACGAAAGAAACAGAAATCACATAGGAATGACGTTATAGCCAAGATTCGACAGCATCCCATCTTACTCCAGAATCACAGTCAGAGGAAATTACCAGTAAACGATCATGTAATCAAATTATTATTATTATTATTAATTATATCACTATTATTATTTATTATTATTATTGTTATTATGATTCGGGTAATTACCCATGATATCTCAAGAAACCAAACAGTTTATCTTCTTCCCGCTGGAGACTATGCATGTCCTTCCTATGTCTGCGACCCACACAACGGCAAATTAAAACCTGGGAATCAATTAAAACCTGGGAATCTGATCACTGCTGACTGAACATGGACAGCGAGAGAAGTTAAGAGACTTGCCCATGTATCTCTCTTCTCCCGTAACTGAACCCAATTCAAGGATGTGAAAATCCTACTTATTCTCTATGAGAGTGGAGACAGGAAGACCACAGATGGTAAATTCCCTGAAAAGTTTGCGTTCGTTATTAATGAGATAATTTATTTGTATATAATGACTCACGAAATCGTAATGACACGATTGCAAACAAACCACTGCACGGGCAGGGATAGAACCCACGATCAGAGAGACATAAAACTTCAGACCGACGCACTGGCTCAGTGGCTAGCGCGTCGGTCTGGAGTTTTACGACTATCTGGTCGCGGGTTCTATCCCCACCCGTGCTATGGTTTATTTGTATATACACAGTATGATTTAATTCCTATTTTGGGGGGATTAAATTATTCTTGACTAGTGAACAGTGATATATAGCTTTCTTTATAATTTAAATAGTAGGCAAGCTTTGTTCATAATTTCCAAAGTACACATTCATCAACACTGCCGTCACAATAGAGAAAGTTACAACTTAGAAAAGATAGAATGATTAGTTATATTCTTCAGTGGATTAGAGAATCTCAGCAAGAGAGGTATCAGAATGATGAGGAATAAAGAGAAAAATCTGTAGGGAGAATCTAGCTTCCACGTTCTTTCAGATGAATGATCAACACGGATTAAGCTCAAAGGTATTTTTTCCAATAATTTACGATGTGAGAAACGTTAAATACCAATCCGAGTAAATTATACATTTTTATTCTTCAGCAAAAGTAATGAGGTGAAAAATAAACAAGTTTCTGAAGCGCTAAATTCTTGCGAGTCATTCAGCACAAGAACTGAAGACTCGATCCTCCAGATGCAGTAACACTCCTCTCGTAACCAAAGCTTTTTCCGTAATAATAATGAGGGAAAATAACGAGAGATGAACAGAGAAAGATACCACAGGATTATTATTAATGGAAAACTGATAAGATTTGGAAATGGAAAAATTGGCTTTAATTTCTTGGATCAAGAGCCCATTGATGGTAGCTGATACAGAAAAACTAAATGAAATTCATCACTTGCGTCATAGTTTTTTTCCTACGTATATATACGCAATAAGACTGGGATTTTGAGAGATTTGCAATAAATGTAAGAACATGGAGATTTGAGAGACCAAGAAGCACTATGGTGAATTGGAGAGCATTTTTTGAGAGATTGAAAGTTGAGAATGGAGAGCTTCACGGACATTTTAAGAGTTGACGATGCTATGAAGGAAACTCTTGGAAACTCCATCGAAAAGATTAGGTTTCAAAGTACACTGGAGCATCAGCTTCTTTGTCTTCTTTTCTTCTTCTTTTCTTCTTCTCTTTCTTCCTCCTCTTCCCTATTCCGTTTTCACCATACCCTTTCTAGCACCCTTCACCCCATCACTACTCTGCAACCCCCACCTCTCACCTTTCTCTTCCCCTCTCACCTTACCTTTGCACATTTCACTCACCTTCATCCCCCCTCTCCCTCACACTCTTCACTCCCTCACACTCTTCACTCCTCACACTCTTCACTCCTTCACACTCATCCTTCACCCTTTACCCTTCACAAGTTAAATAGTTGCTGGGACCTTCCCTCGCCCGCTTAAAGTGGAGAGAATCTGACAAAGGCGGATCTATCTTCACCTCTCTTACCCCTTCCCCTCCCACTTTTTCCTTCCCCACTTTACCTTCCCTTCTCTTTCCCCTTCCCATTTCCCTTCCAAACACCCACCTCCTTCCCTACTCCCATTTCCCATTCTTGCTTTCACTTTTGTCATCATCACTTTATAATTTTTATATATATATATATATATATATATATATATATATATATATATATATATATATATTCAAAGCAGGAGAAAGGGGGCTAAGGGGATAGAAAGTGACGATGACAAAAGTGAAAGTATATAAACAATATATATATTAGGCATATATTGTGTCGAATAGGTAAAACTTACGATTTTGGGTTCATGCTATATATATGTAGTGGACTAATGCGTCGAGAAATTTACCCTAGCTTCCCGGGCGGCTGGTTAAATATCTGGGGTTCGATCCCCCGGGTGGTCGCGGTATTATTTGCTTAAAAATCACTTGTTTCGTTGATGCATTTAATATGTGTAGTGTTCGTGAGAGTGGTACACAAACGGGACGAGAATGAAATTAGTTTCTGTAGGTTACCATATCAACAATTGTGCTCACGCTTGGTGTGGCATGACCCAGATGGTAAGAAAATAAATATATGTAGTGCCGAATAGGTAAAACTTGGGGTTATGGCTTAAATAGCAACACTCTTCTTGCCGAATACTTCTAACGAAAATTTGTGTATGCGATAATTTCGCAAAAATCATTTTCAACATAATGAAAAAACTATGTTTCATTGTTTGTTTATTATTAAATTATTGTAAACTTATCTAAAATATATTTAGTTGGATTAGGCTAAATTAAATTGCGCTTGTTATAATAAGGTTAGGTAAGTTTTCTAAGGTTCTTTTGGTACAAAATTATTAATTTTTACATTAACATAAATGTAAACAAAATATGTCTTTTAACGTATGAGAGAAAATTTTATAATGGACTTAATTTTAAATGAGTTCTTGCTAATTGACCAGTTTTACCTATTCGGCACGACATAATCTATATATATATATATATATATATATATATATATATATATATATATATATATATATATATATACACCCACACATCACCCTTCCACCATTACCATCACCACTACATGTAACACCACCAGCATCTCCTGACCCCCTTTTCATCTAGGCGTCCCTTCTTGCATGACCACCGCATGTCACCCATGTCCAGGCGTGGAGATTTAGAGGACATGGGTGAGCCTGAAGTAAGGGGGAAGTGGAAAAAAAGTGCGGTAGGAAATGTTATATAAGCGAGAGATAGGTGCAAGCCATGCTTGCTTGCTTGGGTCACAGCAGCTGTGAGTTGCTCGGTATTGACCGCTCTCTCTTTTCTCTCTAACTCTCTCTCTCTCTCTCTCTCTCTCTCTCTCTCTCTTTCTCATTCTCCCTCTCACACTCCCTCGCTATTTTTTTTCTCCTTCACACGCATACAGAGACAAACACACACACACACACACACACACACAGGAGGCCAGGAACTATGAATCGACCCCTCCAACCACAACTAGGTGAGTACACACACACGCACACACGTCTCTACCTTTTTTATCAGTATCCCTCATTTCCGTCCATCCGGACCTTTCTCCCTTTTTACCTACAATTTATTTTTCCCATACCTTTTCTTACTCTTTCGTCACTCCTTTCCTCTACATTTTCTTGTCTCGTCTTCCTGTCTCTCTTTCTCCCGCCTCGCTCCCTGCCTCTCTCCTTCAATCCTTTCCTCCCTTTCTCCCTCCCTCCGTTCCTCACTATTTTCCTCGGTCTTGTATTAGTCTAACCTACATTGCAATTTCGGGCTTGGTCTCCAGTTAATATTATGCATGTATTTATATTACTATTAATTATAATAATTATAATAATTTTTATTATTATTGTTACTGTTTTATTATTATTATTATTTTATTATTATTATTATTATTATTATTAATGTTATATTGTTAGTACTATATACTAACATAGTCACTACCGTCACATGTAACACCGAGGCGATCAGATTCGTCGTTGTGAGCTGAAGATTCTCAATTCTAGACCCCCCCCTCCTAAGATAAGTCGTACTGAACGACCGTTAACGGGTAAACAAACCGAACGAGGATGGTACACAGCTGGTCCTTCTATAGGCGTGGCCGACGGTTCGAGTCCCCATCAGTTCTTCTCTACCACAGTTCCAGTAGTAACTTCATGTTTATCGAGACCCCCTCTTCATGTGTTATCCTGTAGCCTCAGGTGAACATAGTATCTAGTTAATAATTCATGGGACTGTGGGTAAGGTTTGAGCAGCGTAATTTACATAACAATGGGATTGGTCTAATGTGATGGAGGTCGTTAACATTAACAATTCATAGCAATGGGCTAACCACATTCCCTTGTGGTACACAGGTAATGAATGAGGCGCCGGAAACAAATGGCACAGAGCCGTCAAGTGATTAAGAAGAATCGCAGAAAGTTTTCTTTTCAATAAAGTTCCTTTCTTCAACTGTCTTTTTCACCACTTTATTGAGAGGTTTCGCCTGTCAACAGGCGAAACCTCTAAGCAAAGTTCCTTTCTGCAACTGTGTATTTTTCATCACCCTAATTAATAACTCTCAGATACTGATTTATTAGGAGTTAACCTATGATAATCACTCAGGATGTGCAAAATTAGGCTAGAGACTCTTAGCGCTTCTAGATTAGGCAGTCACTAGCGTTGTACGTATTTACACGCAGTGTCAAGTGCTAGTCTGAACAGCTGGTCAGGAATTCATCCAGTGACTAGTGCCACTTAGTGCACACCTTCAAACTTTGTTTACATTATAGCGATCGATAATTAAAAAAAAATAATTAAAAAAAAAGACATTTTTGTTTTGAGAATGTCTAAAGAATTTCACGTGTGACTGACGGAATGGACTCTTTCTGTAGCTACATTAATCTCTCTGTATTTCCTTTTGTGGGGAAAAAATGCACAAATTTCTTCTTCCACTAAAATAGTCTACTACCCTATGGTAGACAAATTTGGTAGAAGTGAGTTAAAGGTGATGTTGTATGGTTAAGACTTGCCAGTCATTGTTGGTTCGCATTTTCTCACCTTTTATATATATATATACTTCTATGTAATAAGATCACAGGAAATAGATATCTCAAAATACAAAATAACCACAGTGAAAAAAAATAGAGAAATTCCAAGCGCATTCGTGATTTCTCGCATTATATATTCTAACCTTTAATATATACTACAAAGTTCCATAAATGTTTAAGGTATTGCTAACAAAAAAGACTGAGTTCCCTAAAAATATTATGTACATGCAATGTACTGTGAATGGTGAGGAGGGGGGTGCAGGCTGGGCATGAGGACTTGCACTCACTTCCGAAAATTATTGACACAGTTCTCGAAGTTTATGAAGTAAATAGGTTGGCCATCCGAGACAGGAACTTGCTTCCTGGCAACAAAATGGCCTGCATGTTCGTCAGTTGATTGCTGGCATCGATTGTACCAGTAAGTGGAATTATGTCATCAGGCACAAGTTTTCTTTACACCAAAGAGATAAAAACAGGAAGGATATATATATATATATATATATATATATATATATATATATATATATTTTTTTTTTTTTTTATTAACACATCGGCCGATTCCCACCAAGGCAGGGTGGCCCTGAAAAGAAAAACTTTCATCATCATTCACTCCATCACTGTCTTGCCAGAAGGGTGCTTTACACTACAGTTATAAAACTGCAACATTTACACCCTCCTTCAGAGTGCCGGCACTGTACTTCCCATCTCCAGAACTCAAGTCCGGCCTGCCGGTTTCCTGAATCCTTCATAAATGTTACTTTGCTCACACTCCAACAGCACGTCAAGTATTAAAACCATATGCCTCCATTCACTCCTATCAAATACGCTCACACATGCTTGCTGGAAGTCCAAGCCTCGCACACAAAACTTCCTTTACCCTCCTCCAACCTTTCCTAGGCCGACCCCTACCCGCCTTCCTCCACTACAGATTTATACACTCTCGAAGTCACTCTGTCTCGTTCCATTCTCTCTACATGTCCAAACCACCTCAACAACCCCTCCTCAGCTCTCTGGACAATCGTTTTGGTAATCCTGCACCTCCTCCTAATTTCCAAACTCCGAATTCTCTGCATTATATTCACACCACACATTGACCTCAGACATGACATCTCCACTGCCTCCAGCCTTCTCCTCGTTGCAACATTCATCACCCATGCTTCACACCCATATAAGAGCGTTGGTATAACTATACTCTCATACATTCCTCTTTACTTCCATAGACAAGGTTCTTTGTCTCCACAGACTCCGAAGTGCTCCACTCACCCTTTTCCCTCATCAATTCTATGATTCACCTCATCCTTCATAGACCCATCCGCCGACATGTCCACTCCCAAATATCTGAATACATTCACCTCCTCCATACTCTCTCCTCCAATCTGATATCCAATCTTTCGTCACCTATTCTTTTTGTTATCCTCATCACCTTACTCTTTCCTATATTCACTTTCAATTTTCTTTTTTACACACCCTACCAAATTCATCCACCAACCTCTGCAGCTTCTCTTCAGAATCTCCCAAAGCACAGTGTCATCAGCAAAAAGCAACTGTGACAACTCCCACTTTGTATTTGCTTCTTATCTTTTAGCCCAACACCTCTTGCCAAGACCCTCGCATTCACTTCTCTTACAACCCCATCTATAAATATATTGAACAACCACGGTGACATCACACATCCTTGTCTAAGGCCCACTTTTACTGGGAAATAGTCCCTTCCTCCTACACACTCTAACCTGAGCCTCACTATCCTCATAAAAACTCTTCACTGCTTTCAGTAACCTTCCTCCTATTCCATACACCTGCAACATCTGCCACATTGCCCCTATCTACCCTATCATACGCCTTTTCCAAATCCATAAATGCCACAAAAACATCTTTACCCTTATCCAAATACTGTTCACCTATATGTTTCACTGTAAACACTTGGTCTACACACCCCTACCTTTCCTAAAGCCCCTTGTTCATCTGCTATCCTGCTTTCTGTTTTACTCTTAATTCTTTCAATAATAACTCTACCATACACTTTACCAGGTACACTCAACAGACTTATTCCCCTATAATTTTTGCACTCTCTTTTGTCCCCTTTGCCTTTATACAAAGGAACAATACACGCTCTCTGCCAATCCCTAGGTACCTTACCCTCTTCCATACATTTATTAAATAATAGCACCAACCACTCCAAAATTATATCCCCACCTGCTTTTAACATTTCTATCTTTATCCCATCAATCCCAGCTGCCTTACCCCTTTCATTCTACCCACTGCCTCACGAACTTCCCTACACCCACAACTGGCTCTTCCACACTCCTACAAGATGTTATTCCTCCTGCCCTACACACGAAATCACAGCTTCCTGTCTTCATCAACATTTAACAAATCCTCAAAATATTCTCTCCATCTTCCGATACCTCTAACTCTCCATTTAATAACTCTCCTCTCCTATTTTTAACTGTCAAATCCATTTGTTCTCTAGGCTTCCTCAACTTATTAATCTCATTCCAAAACTTTTTCTTATTTTCAACAAAATTTGCTGATAACATCTCACCCACTCTCTCATCTGCTCTCTTTTACATTGCTTCACCACTCTTTAACCTCTCTTTTTCTCTCCATATACTCTTCCCTCCTTGCATCACTTCTACTTTGTAAAAACCTCTCATATGCTAACTTTTTCTCCCTTACTACTCTCTTTACATCATCATTCCACCAATCGCTCCTCTTCCCTCCTGCACCCACTCGCCTGTAACCACAAACTTCTGCTGAACACTCTAACACTACATTTTTAAATCTACCCCATACATTTTCGACCCCATTGCCTACACTCTCACTAGCCCATCTATCCTCCAATAGTTGTTTATATCTTACCCTAACTGCCTCCTCTTTAGTTTATAAACCTTCACCTCTTTTACTTACTGATTCTATTTTCCTTGTATCCCATCTACCTTTACTCCCACTGTAGCTATAACTAAAAGTGATCTGATATATCTGTAGCCCCTCTATAAACATGCACATCCTGAAGTCTACTCAACAGTCTTTTATCTACCAATACATAGTCCAACAAACTACTGTCATTACGCCCTACATCATATCTTGTATACTTATTTATCCTCTTTTTCTTAAAATATGTATTACCTATAACTAAACCCCTTTCTATACAAAGTTCAATCAAAGGCTCCCATTATCATTTACACCTGGCACCCCAAACTTACCTACTACACCCTCTCTGCATGTTTCTCCCACTTTAGCATTTAGGTCCCCTACCACAATTACTCCCCATTTGGTTCAAAAGTTCCTATACATTCGCTTAACATCTCCCAAAATCTCTCTCTCCCTCTACACTCCTCTCTTTTCCAGGTGCATACACGCTTATTATGACCCACTTTTCGCATCCGACCCTTATTTTAATCCACATAATCCTTGAATTTACACAGTTATATTCCCTCTGTTCCTTCCATAACTGATCCTTCAACATTATTGCTACCCCTTCCTTAGCTCTAACTCTCTCAGATACTCCTGACTTAATCCCATTTATTTCTCCCCACTATATATATATATATATATATATATATATATATATATATATATATATATATATATATATATATCACTACCACTATCACCACAACCATCACCACAACCACTACCATCACCACTACCACTACCATCACCACAACCACTACCATCACCACAACCACTACCATCACCACAACCACTACCATCACCACAACCACTACCATCACCACTACCACTACCATCACCACTACCACTACCATCACCACTACCACCATCACCACAACCACTACCATCACTACCACTACCACCATCACCACCACCACCATCACCACAACCACTACCATCACTACCACTACCATCATCACCACAACTACTACCATCACTACCACTACCACCATCACCACTACCATCACTACCACTACCACCATCACCACCACCATCACCACCACCACTTCCTCCATTCCCAATATGTCTGGGTTCCTCATCATACCCTCCGTTTCTTCGATATGTGAGCTATGGTACTCCTGCTCAAGCTCCTCCTCCTCCTCTTCATTTACCTTTTTCTTCTTCTATTGCTCCTCCTAACCTTCATTCTCTTTCATTTTTCCCTTATTTTCCTGTTTCTTTTCAAAGTCAATCATTCTGAATATATAACTAGCATTTGCATGTATATGGTTCAAAGCGCATAGGAACAATAGAAAACTCTCTCTCTCTCTCTCTCTCTCTCTCTCTCTCTCTCTCTCAGCCTCTCTCAGGATAATTGTCTCGTGGCTGCTGGGACTTAGACGCTGAAGAGAGATACCCACCGACTGATCAATAGGGCAGACGCTGTCAATTATTGAGTGCACTCGCTTCTATCTCAAGTGTCTCTCTCACTCTCTCCAACACCAACACTCTTCCACACCCTCCTTCTCCTCCTCCTCCTCCTCCTCCTCCTCCTCTTGTTAGCTCGCTAGTCTTTATTTGTTATTGTTGCTTGTGGTGTTGCTGTTAGACTGAACCACTAACAATCTAGCAGTTACCGCTGCTGCTGTTACAGTTGCTGTTGCTAATGGTACTGCTGTTCTGTTTTCATTGATGCTGCTGCTGTTGTTGCTTTTGATGGGCTAGCGTCCTGTAATTGTTACTTCTGCTGCTACTGCCACTGATGCCGTTACTGTTACTTCTGTTATTGGCGTTGCGCCTCCTGCAACAGACATCATGCCCAGGGTATTGGTTTCCATTGATCGTATCCTCACTGATTTGTTTGTTGTTGTTATGTCTTTGTTTATGTCACTCTACCCCACCCCTTCACCTTTGTCACCTGCTCCTCCATCCCCTTCACCTTTGTCACCTGCTCCTCCATCCCCTTCACCTTTGTCACCTGCTCCTCCATCCCCTTCACCTTCGTCACCTGCTCCTCCATCCCCTTCACCTTCGTCACCTGCTCCTCCATCCCCTTCACCTTCGTCACCTGCTCCTCCATCCCCTGAAAATGGTCATGAAATTGAAGCTCCCTATTTCTCAATCCACTGAAACGACTACGACTAAGGAAAGATTTCATATCACTCATGTATCTCATTTATACTTTTTGCTTCCATAGATGTGTCTGATTCCTTTATGATCAATAAGATGTGTGCAACACTTAGATATCTTTAGTACCTAAACGTTTCGCCTGCATATCGGGATTCTTCAGTCGATTACAGGATTGTATTTCTTGAAAAATGGTATGGTGATACCGACAAGATATGGAAATAGATACTTGTTTACAGTCCAGGACATTTATTTGAGGAAACGTTTCGCCACGAGTGGCTTTTTTTTTAGGACTGAAGAAGCCAATCTTGGCGAAACGTTTCCTGAAATAAATGCCCTGAACTATACATGTCTTTTCCACATTATATTTCTTAGTGTATGGGTCAGTAAGCCTTCTGCAGTGTTCCTCCATTATTATGTTCTAAAAGTTTTGGCGAATGAAGATATGCAAGTGTAGCATATGTGTCTCATTCATCAACTTGCTGGCAATGTATAGTATTATTTATACGATTCTTTCACATCAAACAGTACTTTTCTGATTCTGTTTAGGATATCAGTTACGTTGTAATCAAGTCGCCTTTGATTCTTCACTCACTCAAGGCCGTAGGATTTATTTCCTCGTAGTCAAGACTCAGTTCTGGAACTGAGCTTACCCAAATACTTACAGTATTTGGGTAAGCGTGAGCTCCCTGATGGGACTATGTTCTATAGATGTTTCTCAATAATGGGACTGTTTTCTGTAGTATGTTTCTCAGGGCACTTGTCACTAAGACACTTGGCCTGCTTGCTTGTGTGTGTGTGTGTGTGTGTGTGTGTGTGTGTGTGTGTGTGTGTGTGTGTGTGTGTGTAGTCACAGCTCCTGGCCCCGCTTCTTCGCTGGTCGTTACTAGGTCCACTCTCTCCCTGCTCCATAAGCTTTATCGTATATTTTCTTAAAGCTATGTATAGATCCTGCCTCCACTACATCACTCTTCAGAGAGTTACACTTCCTGACAACTCTATGACTGAAGAAATACTTCCTAACATCATTGTGACTCATCTGAATCTTCAACATCTAGATGTGACCCGTTGCTGCTGCGTCCCATCTCTGAAACATCCTTGTTTCCCTCAGTTTCCCTCAGTATTTTATATGTCGTTATCATGTCCCCCCTCCCCTATCCCTACTGTCCTCCAATATCGTCAGGTCGATTTCCCTTAACCTCTCCTCGTAGGACATGCCCCTTAGCTCCCGGACTAGTCTTGTTGCAAAACCTTTGCACTCTAATTTCTTGACGTGATTCAACAGGTGTGGCTTCCATACTGGTGCTGCATACTCAATATGGGCCTGACGTACACGGTGTACAGAGTCTTGAACGATTCCTTACGCTATTCTTAGGTTTGCCAGGTGCCCTTATGCTGCAGCAGTTATTTGGTTGATGTGCTCCTCAGGAGATGTGTTCGGTATTATACTCACTCCAGGATCCTTTTCCTTGAGTTAAGTTTGCAGTCTTTGGCCTCCTAGCATGTACTCTGTCTGCGGTCTTCTTTGACCTTCCCCAATCTTCATGACTTTGCACTTGGTGGGGTTAAACTCCAAGACCCAGCTGATGGACCAGGCTTGCAGCCTACCCAGATCCCTTTGTAGTCCTTCATGATCCTGATCCGTTTAAATTCCCCTCATTAGCTTCACATCGTCTGCAAATACAAATACCAGAAACAGCACCGGTCCGAGGACTGACTCCTGTGGAACCCCGCTCTTCACAGGTGCCCACTCTGACACCTCGTCATGTCCCATCATTCGTTACCTTCCTGTCAGGTATTGTCTGATCCATTGCAGTGCCTTTCCTGTTATTCCTCTCTGTTCCTCCAGCTTTCGAACGAATCTCTTGTGTGGAACTGTGTTGAAAGCCTTCTTACAGTCCAGGAAAATGCAGTCTACTAACCCTTCTCTTTCTACTGTCTTGTTTAATCTTGTCGTAAAACTCCAGTAGGCTTGTGACACAGAATTTCCCTTCCCTGAAACCGTGCTGGTTATCGTGTGTAAGGTGTGTGTGTGTGTGTGTGTGTGTGTGTGTGTGTGTGTGTGTGTGTCAGAGAATAATAAGAACCATAGTAATCAATACACCAATGACGCATCAAACCCTCACGATATGAAGAGTGGAACCTGGTAATGAATATATTTCTCTCCTTCCTCTCTCTCCCCCCAGACTTACATCTATCTTTCCCTATCTTCTCCCTCTTTCTTTTTCCCCTCCCCTCTATTCATTTCCACTTTCAGCCTTCCTTCTTCATATTCCTCTACTCGATTAATCATCCTCTCTAGTTCCTCTTCCACTATCTCTCTCTCTTTCTTTCTTTCTATCTTTCTCCTTGTTATCCTTCCCTCCCTCTCTCACTCTCTCATGAGGAAAAAATTAAAAAGCGATACAATTTCTCTCTCGATATTCGTCTGTCCTCAGTAATGACGAGAAATGGTGGAGAGAGAGGGAGAAGTCTTGGGGAGGGAGGGAGTAGTGATGGGGAGGGAGGGAGTAGTGATGGGGAGGGAGGGAGTAGTGATGGGGAGGAGGGAGTAGTGATGGGGAGGGAGGGAGTAGTGATGGGGAGGGGGGGAGTAGTGATGGGGAGGGAGGGAGTAGTGATGGGGAGGGAGGGAGTAGTGATGGGGAGGGAGGGAGTAGTGATGGGGAGGGAGTAGTGATGGGGAGGGAGGGAGTAGTGATGGGGAGGGAGGGAGTAGTGATGGGGAGGGAGGGAGTAGTGATGGGAAGAGAGGGAGTAGTGATGGGAAGGGAGGAATGGATTGGGAAGAGAGTAAAGAATGGCGAATAAGAGTTTAATTATGAGGAAGAGAGGGAGAAATTATGGAGAGAGAGAGAGAGAGAAACAGACAGACAGAAATAACAGTGAGGAAGATGAAGGAAGGATTGGGCTGGATGACCAGTAACGAGAGTTTAGAGTGGAAGGGAATGAAAGAGAGGAGAAAGAGAGAGAGAGGGGAAAAATTGAGTATATATAAGAGGGGAGGAGAAATAAGGGTTCTGGGGAAGGATGAAGAGAATACAGTCAACTCTCTTACAAAGTTCATCTACATAATGCTACCTTTTTTTATAATTGCGATTGAAAAAGTACATCCAAAATTGAATAGTACATGAAAAGGTCGTTAGAGTACGTGAAAAGGTCTTCTTGGTACTTGAAAAGGCTTTCACAGTACGTGAAAAGGGTCTTCGTAGTATGTGAAAATGGTCTTCACAGTACGTGAAAAAGGTCTTCACAGTACGTGAAAAGGGTCTTCGTAGTACGTGGAAAAGGCCTTCACAGTACATGATAAAGACCTTCATAGTACGTGAAAAAGACCTTCATAGTACGTGAAAAAGGCCTTCACAGTACGTGAAAAAGGTGATATTCTCATTTTCTTCCGTCGTCTTACTATTCATATTTTTTCTTTCATTTTCTTCTTCTTCTCCTCTCCTCCTGTCTTCTCCTACGCCATTCACTCTTAATTACCAAGAAACAACATATTACCTCCCATGAGAGCCATTTTTCTCCTCTCAAATATAATTTACGTTCTCACTAAATTTCCCGGACAATTACAATGTCATTATATAATGTCATCAGTGGGTACAATGAGTTCATATTTCTTAAGGAGGTAATTTCTTTCATAATGATACAAGACTTTCATTGTGGTCATTAAGATCATTATCATTATCGACGTTATTATTATCAGTACCATTGTAATTATTTCATCATTGAAATAGTAATGATTATTGTAATAATCAGTGTAATAATAATAATATAATATTAATCAAATAATAGTGGTGATAATAATAATAATAATCACCACTGTCATTATATTCCCACATCATTATTCTCAATCATTTCTTTGAAACATCTTTTTAAAGATTGTCCGTCTAATCTTTAACTCCCGTCCTTCCTCTTTATCTCCTTATCGCCCATTCCTTCTTTACGAGAAGGAGGAGGTGGGAAGAGAAGGATATACAGATCCGCCAGTCAAATTCTCTTCAATGGAAAGGGGGGGGGCGTGCGCCCCCCTGACAAAATCGTAGAAAGTTATTGGTGCCTGGGATGCCGGCAAGAATCTTTGGAATTTTATTGGTGGACGGATTGTCGATGAGAAAGGCATGGGATTTGATTGGTTCTTGAGATTTCCGATATAGAGGCTCGGCTCTGAATGGCTCGTGTGATACTCCACCCGTGTGATACTCCACCCGTGTTTTATTCCACACGTGTGATACTCCAAGCTTTTGATATCCACCTGTGTGACATCCACCCATGTGATATCCACTTGTGTGATACCCGTGCGATACTCAACCCGTGTGGTGCTCCACCCGTGTGGTGCTCCACCCGTGTGGTGCTCCACCCGTGTGGTGCTCCACCCGTGTGGTGCTCCACCCGTGTGGTGCTACACCCATGTGATATTCCACCCGTGTGATACTATACCAGTGTGATATTCAACAGGTGTGATATCCACCCATGTGATATCCACACGTGTGATACCCACCCGTGTGATATCTACCCGTGTGATATCCACCCGTTTGATATTCCACCTGTGTTATTTTCCACCCGTGTGATATTCCACCCGTGTGATATCCACCCGTGTGATACCCACAAGTGTAAGTCTTGTGGAATTTGAGTAAATAGGGTAGAATACACGTATGCAGGATTGTAGGATTTCTGTGGACTCCAAGTGGGAAGAAATGTGGGATTTTTGTAGACACCAAGCCGATAGAATAGCAGGATTTATGTAGAGAGAAAGTGGGTAGAATTGTATTTATAGCTTTGCACGATTTTTGTAGACACCAGTGGACAGAATTGCAGGATTTTGATTGGCTGGTACAGACACCAAGAGTGTAAAAATGAAGGATTCTGACTGATTAAGCTTGCGAAAAGTTGTAGCCTCTGATTGGTCGTTCAGAGTGCAGGTGTGCAGAATAAAAGTATTTTGATTGGTTCATGCTGATTCCCGTACGCAAAAACTGAAGAACAAAAACTAACAATACCGTAACTGGAACAATAGACAAATAACCCACACATAGGAGGAACTTATGACGACGTTTTGGTCCGACTTGGACCATTTACAAAGTCACTCCGAAGATTTCTAATTGGCTGTGGGAATTCATGCATAGGAAAATTCCGCAGCTCTAATATTTTTGTAAAGTTCTACTAAGTTGGGATGTGATAATCTCTAAAGCTAAATTATATTTAGATATAAATTATATGGACCAGGTGCTTCGGCTCCCTCAGTGCCCTGGTGATGGACCAGGTACTTCGGCTCATTCAGTGCCCTGGTGATGGATCATGTGCTTCGGCTCATTCAGTGCCCTAGTGATGGACCAGGGGATTCAGCTCCTTTGGTGCTCTTGTGGTGGACCAGATGCTTCAGCTCCTTCAGCACCCTATTTTATAGTGCCCTGATTATCAAAGCATATTCCATGGATGGAGTAAATGTGTTGGGTAGGAGTTTTTGTTTGTGGGATTTGTTTTGAGTTTTAGGGGGACCTACCTAGTGTGGACCAGTTGGCTTGCTGCATTGTTCCTTATTTCTGTGTTCTTGTGAGTGAGAGGGGTTGAATTTGAACGGGACTTGCACAATGGTTGGGGGGGGGGGGTGTTGTCGGGGCTTTGTTGCTTGGATGGGGATGGGCTAGACAAATATTTTTATTTGTGGGTTGGTTTTGACATGGACCTGCCAAGTATGGGCCAGTAGGCCTGTTGCAGTGTTCATCCTTTCTTATGTTATTATATATAAATTATATAGATATAAATTCTCCATGGAGAAGTGGAACAGAATTCTTCCTCCGTAAGCCATGCGTGTCGTAAGAGGCGACTAAAATGCCGGGATCAAGGGGCTAGTAACCCCTTCTCCTGAATATACATATTACTAAATGTAAAAGGAGAAACTTTCGTTTTTCCTTTTGGGCCACCCTGCCTCGGTGGCCACCCTGCCTCGGTGGCCACCCTGCCTCGGTGGGAAACGGCCAACGAGTTGAAAGAAAGAAGAAAGATATAAATTATATCCTTTACTATATATAAATGTATGAATAACTTGTCAGATCTCACTAATAACACAGAAACTCGGGAGTTTGATTGGTCTGTATATTTCGACCCTCTTCTGGGATTCTCTTCAGCATCTGTTGAAGAGGATCCTAGAAGGGGGTCGAAATATACAAATCAATCATTCTGAGTTTCCTTCTTCGTGTGTGTTATTACTGAGCATTTAAATGTGGATTATGTAATTTATTACTTTATAAGAGGCCAAAGCGAACGCATTGATCGTTATACACTCACAATAATGTTAATATGGGCACAGAGGAAGAAGCCTACTGTGAAGGCGAAACGTTTCGTAATAAATATACCTAACTGTTGCACATGTGTCTTATCAACTTATCAGTATTGTATACTATTATTATATTCATGCTAATATGGGCAATAAGTATTTTGCTAAGGAAAGAGGAAAGTAAGTCTTATGGGTGGGGTGGGCGCCATCTTTCTATTTAATTAATGAAATTCTACGCCAGAAGAAAACTCTTGGATTTCGAGGGGAAAGTCTCTGGGACTTAAACTTTTCCAAAGGATTTATCAGAGAAGAGTTCAGACTTAGATTGGCCGTTGGGCTTTGGGCTGGAAGTTCTTTTTCCGTCAGTTGGATCTCTAATCAAGCGCTCTCGCGTTGCTCCAGGGAGTTTGAAGGCAATTAAGTGCTCTTCTCTTGGTTAAGGGAATTTAGTGGAGACCAAGTGTTCTCTCGTAAGTCACGAGATTTGACGGGAATCAAGTACATTTCATTGGTCAATATATTGAGGTAATCAAGTGCTCTTTACTTAGTCAAGAGAATTTGCCAGCACCCAAGTAATGTTTCATTGGTCAAGGGATTTGTGCGGGAATTAAGAACGCTCTCATTGGTCCAGGCATTTTGGCGGGAATTAAGAACGCTCTCATTGGTCCAGGCATTTTGGCGGGAATTAAGAACGCTCTCATTGGTCCAGGAATTTTAGCGGGAATCAAGAGGTTAGGTAAGGTTCGTCAGGAAACAAGACAAGTGTTTCCTGACGCGGGTCTTAGCCAGATGATGACCTGCCGTTGGAGCTTTTGGTCATCTAACCGAGGCCTTCCGCTGGCTTACCGGTCCACCCCTTTAAACATTATGGTCAGTTATAACCATGGAATCAAGAGTGCAACCATTAGTACAATGATTTGGCGGGAACTAAGATTTCTCCCTTTTTTTTAAAGGTAACCAAATCATTCTTCAGTGAACGGGAGATTTATCTTCTAATATTGCTGTATAAACCCTGTGGTTTAGCGCTTCTTTTGATTATAATAATAATAATAATAATCTTCTAATATTATAGTTTTTAAATGTGTGGATGCTTAAGAATGGCATGCAAATTACTTTTATTTTGAAGAATGAGACACTTGTGCAACGTTTCGGGGATTTTTATTGAGGAAACGTTTCGCCAGCCAGTGGCTTCTTCAGTCTGTATTATACTGAAGAAGCCACCAAGTGTCTCATTCTTCAACTTGTCAATTTTCTAAACTACTTAAACTTTCATTTTCCAGATCTTATTTTTAAAGCCATCCATATAAATATCTTTTTTTTCCGTAGATTTTTATCTATTAAAATTATTCTAAAGCCTTTAACTTGAGTACTTGAATTTCATTTGTACTGATGTAGTTTTATCAGTAAAGTATAAATAGCTATGTTCTAACTCTGTTTAATAGCTAAGATTAGTGCATGTAATGACTCTGTGTTTCGGTAAAGCAGTGAATGAAACCTCTGATTTAATTGCTCTTTAAATGATATTCGTATCAGATTTGATTACCCAGAATGACAACTGTAAAAGTCGCTTGCTTTATTATAAAAAAAAAAATTGTTTTAATTCATATAGGTTATCTCATATGTTTTATTATTATTATTATTATTATTTAGTAGTAGTAGTATTATTACTGTTAAATATTATTATGTCTACTAAAGAATATTAAATCCACATACGTTATTCGCCACTCTTAGGAGGATAAGATTATAGTATAAAGAACTATAATGTTCTTTTAAGCTCTATAAATCCCCACACACATACCAATACACACGTTTTCATGCTATTTCCTTTTCTTGTTCCCCCTTACACCTTCACACTACCTGGTCTTTATACTCACCTGTACACATTCTCATATCCTGATTTGAGTTTAATACTTCCTCTTATAAGTGTCAGCATTTATTGAGAGGCAGTAACCATGGGGTGCTATTGATATTTGCTCACCTAATACCTGTGATTTAGTAGGGTGTTTCTTGAGTCAGGAAACATGAGATAGAATATAAGAAAGAAGGAACACTGTAGCAGGCCTACTGGCCCATGCAAGGCAGGTCTAAGTCTCCCACCGGATAGGATATGTAATTAATATGCTTCCGTTTGTGCAGGTCTCCATGATGTCCTTGAGTAAGGAAGAACGAATAATTTTACTCGTTGGAAATCGAAGCCAGAAGGAACATACTGAAGAATTTAACAGAAAGCATATAAAGGGTGTTTTTAAATGATCGATCCAATTTCAAAGCATACTGCTTTGAAAAGAAATCAATAATCTACACTTTACTAATTTAGGTGTTATCAATACGGATTCAGGATAATAATTATAATAATAATAATCTTTATTTCTACAAGTACATGTACAACGTACACAGGCCTAGCATACTGCTTTGAAATTGGGTCCATTTATTTAAAACACCCTGTGTTACTACCGTGTTCATTTTTCATTTTCTCCAATGTTTCCAGACATTATTTGACCCTTTTTTATATGCCGAGATGCGCGAAGTGCTTCTGCGACGGTCTGAGAAAGGATTCTCTACTGTAAGGAGAGTCTTGTTTAATGTATAGAACTGTATTAATATTGGTAGAATTACCGACAATATGTTAAGTAAAAGGACACAAATGCAACTAATGAGACATTTTATTGTGGCAACGTTTCGCCTGTACAGGTGTATTGTTTGTAAAGGCTTGACAAAGCTCCTGGAGAGCGAAACGTTGCCACAATAAAATGTCTCATTAGTTGCATTTGTGTCCTTTTACTTAATATATAGAACTCTACTGGTATGATGGCTTATTAAATACCTATGCAGACAGCTTCTAAAATAATACAAAATGGGAATTTGTTGATGCCCATATTCACAATATCTAAATCATAACATCGTCTAACATTACTGATCCCAGTGTACACAGTCTGCAAAATTAATGTACCATAGTTCCTTATTGATTCCTAAGTAGACAACATCAAAGCTAATGTGACACTGTTTACTACTTAGACATTTATAATAATTTAACAATTTCTAAGATTCTCATCTGGTGTTTTATACAGCAATATCTTATTGAGGTGTGCCGTAGCTTGATTGCTAGCGCACTCAGCTCACGCACTGGGGTCCGTGGTTCGATCCCCTGTACAGGTGGAAACATTAGGACTTGTTTCCTTTAGATACCTGCTGTCCCTGTTCACCCATCAGTAAAATAGGTACAAGGGTGTTAGTCGACTGGTGTGGGTCGCATCCTGGGCACAAAATTGACCTAATTCCCTGCAATGCTCTGCATAACAAGGGGCTTTCTATATAGTAGTATGTGATTGATGTCAGCTAGGCCTGTGTACGTTGTACATGTACTTGTAGAAATAAAGATTATTGTTATTATAATTATTATCCTGAATCCGTATTGATAACACCTAAATTAGTAAAGTGTAGATTATTGATTTCTTTATTGACAGCATATAAATAAACATGACATGGATCGTAATAACACTTGATGTGCTTTAGTTTTTACGTACGCAGATGATTACCGTTTTCATAAAGAAGCGTTCATATAGTGATATATGTTACCTCTAGAGTGGAAAAAGACACTACGGAGTAGAATTCCATCCTTTTACAACAACTTTTCGCCCACACAGTGGGCTATAGCAAGTCACTACAGGCCCTCAAGCGTAGTAATATACTTCTCCAGCGACTAAGAAGAAACACATATATTGAAAATTATTTAAAATACCGACAAGTTCATGAGTAAGACACGTGTAACCGTTGGGTATTGTTAAAACGTTTCGCCTACACTGTATTGCTGCCTCTGTATTTGACTGAAGAAGCCTACTGTATAGGCGAAACGTTTCAACAATAAAGATACCCAGCTGTTGCATGTGTGTCTTACTCATTAGGAAACACACATAATGAGACAATCCCTTTCTGCTTCTCTTCCAGGTTTTCAAAGCTTCTTGATTCGATTTTCCTTATTAAAACCTTAAACAATTTATAATGGCTTTTTTCAGCTGACTCGAGATTAAAAGGTGAATAAATAATAATTATATTCACAAAAAAATGGCTAAAACGGTGTTTTTATTTCATGGAAAGTATATAATAAATGTCATGTGATATTGAACGTACTGTGTCGCGCGTGATTGGCTGTGAGGTTCACTATCTGTCATATGATTGGACAATATTATTATTGAATGTGTGGTGCGTGACTGAACGTCAGGTTCGCTATCTGTCATATGAGCGTAGGGAAAGTAGGTGACAAGGAGACTTAAGGTGAGAACGTAACTGTCAGAGCAGGAGCGTTGGGGAGAACATGAGCCAGGGGTCGTTCTGTTGAGTACGTGAGCCAGGGTCGTTCTGTTCAGTACGTGAGCCAGGGGTCGTTCTGTTCAGTACGTGAGCCAGGGGTCGTTCTGTTCAGTACGTGAGCCAGGGGTCGTTCTGTTCAGTACGTGAGCCAGGGGTCGTTCTGTTCAGTACGTGAGCCAGGGGTCGTTCTGTTGAGTACGTGAGCCAGGGGTCGTTCTGTTGAGTACGTAAGCGAGGGGTCGTTATATTCAGTACGTGACCCAGGGGTCGTTCTGTTCAGTACGTGAGCCAGGTGTCGTTCTGTTCAGTACGTGAGCCAGGGGTCATTCTAATGAGTACGCGAGCCAGGGGTCGTTCTGTTGAGTATAAGAGCCAGGGGTCGTTCTGTTGAGTACAAGAACCAGGAGTTGTTCTGATGAGTACGTGAGCCAAGGGGTCAGGCTGAGGGGCATGTGAGCAAGGGTTGAATGCTTAGGAGTTTATAAGCCAAGGGTCGTGCTAGCAAGAAACTGCCCTAGTTCTGCTTGATGGTGTCTGTGATATAAATGAGAGCTGATTCAAATTATTTTCTTCCTCTCGTCTCCTGGGGTCACCGTACTCTCCCTTCACCAATCCACGAGTCGTGAAGCTGTGTTACGATACAAAACACAGACATTGTTGATTATTTACATTATAACGCTGAAGGGGCTAGTTAAATGAGTATTCCATATCGATCCTGTGAGCTGTAGCATGTGACTTGTATATCAATTCGTGGTTTATGTGGTAGTGCCTTGGGCTCACAAATGAGGAAAATGAGCTTGATTCCGGCACGAGTGAAATTGTTGGACATGTTTCCATACAACTGTTGCCCCTGTTCACCTAACAGTGAGTAGGTACCTGTTAGTCGACTGTTGTGGGTAGTATGTCTTAGATAGCTCTTAGCTTATTGAGCTGAGAGAGGATAACACTCCTAGCTTATTAAGTGAGCTGAGGTAGGATAACACTCTTAGCTTATAAAGTAACCTGAGATAAGATAACAGCTCTTAGCTTATTAAGTGAGCAAAGGTAGGATAACAGCACATAGCTTATAAAGTGAGTCGAGGTAATAAAATAGCTTTCAGCTTGTATAACGAGCTGAGATACGATAACAGCGATTAGCTTATAAAGTGAACTGAGGAAGGATAACAGCTTTTAGCTTGTAAATTCAATTGTGTAAAATCCCATAAGGATTCATCTAAGTGTTACACCTCTCTCTCTCTCTCTCTCTCTCTCTCTCTCTCTCTCTCTCTCTCTCCCCACCTCCCCTTTTCCCTAGCCATCTTCACCGAGTAGTTGATCAGCCTGATTTAAGCTATCTTCAGACAGAGATAAGCTTCTTGATGTATCAAATGTCCGTTTTACGCGTTTGATCAGTGAGAGAACTATTCCTTTAATCTTCTCCCTATCCAGATTATCATCTTCTTGTGTCATTCCTCTTTCTCCCTACCTTCTCAATCTCTCCCTTACCTTTCTTTTCTTGTGTTTATTCATCTCTTTCTCCCTACCTTCCTCTCCACCATCTCTTACTAACCTTCCCTTTCTGTCTTCCTTCATTTCTCTTCTTTCTTCCAGTAGTTACGATAATTATTATTAAATCTTCATTATTATTATTTCTCTTCTTTTCTTCTTCTTCTTCTTCTTCTTCTTCTTCTTCTTCTTCTTCTTCTTCTTCTTCTTCTTCTTCTTCTTCTTCTTCTTCTTCTTCTTCTTCTTCTTCTTCTTCCTATTATTATTATAATTATTACATTCATAGGGAAGCGCTAAACCCGTAGGGATTCTACACCGCCTGGGGCGTGGGATTAATCCAGTGGGAGAGAGTAGCTCCAATTCCTTGGATCAAAAGCGTTACCAACATCAAGGTGACAACCAATCATCGTGCAGATTTCAACGTTTCAAAACTAGTCCCGGTCTTTTTTTTTTCAGAAAATTTTTGTGGATAAAAATGTGGCTTTTTTGTATAGATGTTTTTACCCTATTTGTAGAAAAAATAAAATAGAAATAAAAATATGAAAATTAAAAATATAGATAAAAATTTAAATAAAAATAAAATAAAAATAAATATTGCAAATTAAATTGAGTTATTATTCTGTTTTTTTTCCCCATCTTGTTTATTCTCCTCTTTATTCCTTTTTTTCCACCTTGTCCTTCTCTTCCTCATGTTCAATGTATTCCATTTGCTTATTATATTTCTCAGACTTTCCTCTTCTCTTTCTCTTCCTCTTTATCTATATCCTCATCCTGATTTTTCTTCACTTCTCCTTATCATTCTCATCCTCCTTTCTCCTTCTCTTCCCTTTATGCATCCTAATCATGCTGTTTCTTCTCTTCATCTACATCTTTCTCCTCCTCCTCTTCCTCTTCCTCCTATCCCCATCTCTTTTCCACATCCTCATCGTCCTCCTGCTCCTCCTCATCTCCCCTTCTCTCCCCATCTCCCCTTCTCTCCCCACAACACCTGATCGACAACCAATTATCGCTTTCTTCGCTATTCATCACTCCTCTTCTTTCCCCTTTCACATAATTTACGTCTTCATCCATTATCTGTTTACCCTTATTCCATTGTTTGTCTCTTCTCTTCCTCTTTTTTTTCCCCTTGCTTTATCATCTCTTTTTCTCCTCGAAGTATTGTCTCCCACGATTCCATTATCTCCTGCTTTATCTATTGTTTTCTCTTCTCCTATCATCGTTGTTCTTCGGGTCTTCTCCATATTTGCTTTTCCATCTTGTTATTGGTTCCCCTTCTATCACTCTTTCTGTGTTTTCCTTCACTCAAAATTATTTAAATTATACTCTTCTAAATGCTAATATACGCAAATTATATGTTATAATGATTTTTTTAAGATTATATATTATTATACTAAATTATAGTGATATACATAATTGTTTTTAAAACATATTTATAAGTACGTTTAGATGGAGTTGAATATTAACCTTGATTTAGCGTCTATCACCAACACGACAGTCACCACCACTACTACCACCACCACCATCACCACCACTACCACCACTACCACCACCACCACCACTACCACCACTATCACCACCACCACTCAGCCTCCAATCTCTTCCTCACCTGCTCTCTCGCCTCTGTCTCAGTCCACTTTCATCTATCAGAAATAGTTTCAGAACAGAAATAGCCTTCGTGAGAGATGTGGAAAAAAGAGACGCCGCTTTACATGGACAATTGAAATGCAAAGTGGACAAATTCACTATAAATGGCTGCCACGTATTTGACCCTCTTCCCCACACACACACACACACACACACACACACACACACACACACACACACACACGACCTCTTAAACACGATCTCCAGACAACAAGCTGTTCTCTAGAGCACAAGATATTAGATGCAGTTTATCAAGTGAAAGCTGCAGGAGATCAGGAGGGGAGAGAGAAAGAGAGAGAGAGAGAGAGAATAGGTGGGCGAGGAGAAATGACTCTGCTAATCAGAAACCATTGGAGTTTTAAGAGATGAGAGGGATGACCAGAAATGAGTCAAATTACTCAAGACTGGTGGACCAAAGATAATAATAGCACTGATTGGTTAGTTAATTAAGCTTAAAACCCATCGACACACGATGGCTATTAAGACTGCATGTCACCTGATCTGCAGTCAAGAATATTTTAACCCCACATATGGACGTATTGGGATTAAATTAAACTCTAAGTGAATGGGTATAGAGATATATACTCACTGCACGATTACAAGCATTGTTCCTCTCAGTGTACACTTAAGAGGACTATTATTATAATATATACAAAGGTATTTAAAACCCACCACCACGTAACAGAAGGCCAAGACAATAATACAAAGACAACAACAAAGTAATTGTTGACAGCACAGTGGAAACGGCAAGAGGAGGTTATTGTCTTTTTGTAAGGCACCGGCCCTTTTTCCACCGAGTTAAGGTGACCCGTAACAGAGGAAACATTTTCATTCCCCCAATCACTGTCTTGCCAGAGTGCTGATCCCACAGTTCAGATGGCTTTCTGAACTGCAACATTTCCATCCATCCTTTAAAGTGCAGGCACTGTACGTCCCACTTTTGGGTATGGCCAAAGAAAGGTACCTATTACAATTTTTTATCGCTTAGAAAGATACCGGAAGAAATAAACCCACACTGGGAACCAAAAACAAGGAGGTTCTTAGACGATATTAGCGTTGATGGAAGAATCTATATATCAGCCTGTCAAGGATCAACCAAAGAGGAGGCAATGATCCAGCACGAATAGATCTAGTATTCACCGTAAGTGCATCTGATGTAGGAGAAACAGAATACAATAGGAGTCTGAGTGCTGATCAACCATCAAGAGCGAAGCTTCAAAATATTGCTCCTAGTCATTCACCAAGACACGTAAGCAAACACTGTCAGTATTCAGTAGTATTCAGTACCAATGTTTATACCAATCACTCAGGTTAAATAAATTCTTCCCAACTCATCATCCCGGTGTCAAAATCTTCCAGGCCCAACACCCCGATACCAATCACTCCTGCACGCTATCACTCCCTCATTGTAAGGCAGCTTTCCCAGTCTTTAAAAAAACGGCATCACTCCTGGTTTGATCCACAGGGACTGATATAAAAGCCGGCGAATCCCACACTCCCCCCGCCCCTCAAGGCTTCAACCCCGGCTATGATATGCAAGAAGAATTTATCTACGCTTGAGTGGACAGAGTTTGGAACAGCTAGAAATGTGGAAAAGAGAGACAGAAAGAGAGGGAGAGGCTTTCACGTGTTATGTTCTGAAAAACATAACACGGCCTTTAACCCAAATACTCCCGACAAATGTCATTTGTTAAACAGTCACACTTTGCAGAACAAACTCTTTTCAGGGCAACGTTTCACTCTGTGTAGAGCTTTACCAAGTTATTACTTGCTAAAACTCTGCACAGAGTAAATCGTGTATCTGTTCCTCATTATTTTCGGTAGTACGCCATTGACATCCAACGTAGTTATTTGGTTTGTCTTTCAGAAACTGAGGGCGGATCTAAATGTCCACAATCATTGATCGCGTTACCTGCTCTCGCTTTTCTCGTTGGCTGCCGTTGTCAGAAATCTTGATCAATGCAGTCCTCTTTGCAATTTCATCTCCACAGACATTCCTGGCTATTGCGAAAGTTGCCGATTTAACCAGATCAAAACCTAAACTGTGGCATCGTCAGTTGCAATTTTCCAGGTGACTTCAAACAATATTTTTTTTTAAATAGTCTATGAGCAACTTGGACTTTCCTAACATGAGCCAGTAGGCCTCCTGCAGTTCTCCTGATGAGAATTAAGACATGTGCAACATCTGGGTATCTTTATTGTAGACGTTTCGCCATCCAGTGGCTTTATCAATACAAATTCAAGGATATAATTAGAAGACAGTAGAACTATATACAAAAGATGAGGTAATCAGTCCCTCAGTCTTGGAGTGAAGAGCACTGTACCTCATATTTTATATATTGTTCTACTGTCTTCCATTCATGTCCTTGAACTTGTATTGATAAAGCCACTGGATGGCGAAACGTCTACAATAAAGATACCCAGATGTTGCACATGTGTCTCAACTTTCATCTTGTCAGTGTTGTACACCATTGATGTTCGTTTCTCCTTCTATCTTACGTTCTTATAACATTACTGGTATGTAATATCCATATGTTAACGAATAAGACTCAAGTATAACAGTTGTGTGTTTATGGAAATGTTCGCCAATTAGTGGCTTAATCGGTTTAAAGTAAAGAAAAAATTGAGGTGAGGGACTGATCACCTCACATTACGTCTCCACTTCTTCCACAAATGCAGTATAATGTGATCCTTTATTGACAACGTTTCGCCCACACAGTGGGCTTTATTAAGTCACAAACCCAATATACCCAGCATTCTCCACCTGACTCTCCACCCTGTAAATACTCGTGTACTATTCATCCAGGTAGCTCTGTTTGTGACTTTATAAAGACCACTGTGTGGGCAAAACGTTGTCAAGAAAGAATCGCATTATACTGCATTTGTGTTTGTTTTTCCATCGTGTCGGTATTTTACACCATTTATCTCCACTTCTTCCACTGTCTCCAGTATTTATTCTTTGTTTTCGACTGAAAATACCAGTGACTGGCGAAACATCTCCATCACCTGATACTCGTTACACACATGTTTTAGTCGCCTCTGAAGTTAATGGACCATAAAGTCTATGATTCACATTCGCCTCCTAATTTCAGAAACTCGTTAGCTTATTGACGAAGTGTGGATGACTTGTGTTTATATATTAATTCGAATATTGAGACACGTATGCAACATATGGGTATGATAAATTAGACACATGTGCAACACTTGGGTATCTTTATTGAGGAAACGTTTCCCCACACAGTGGCTTCATCAGTCCATACAAAGGAGAATGGTGAAGAACAGGAGTTTGAGGTAATCAGTCCCTCAGCCTTGAGTCGATGTTGTCAGTTCATCAATCTTGAAAAGAATACAGCATATGTGCGAAGAAGTGGCTTATATACCGTAGGCAGGAGAGGTGCAGCAGTCGCAGGTGGTGTCACATTTGACAAATGTGGAAGTAGGTCATGCCTAAAGGTTTAGGCAAGTGAAGAATTCCCTGTTGCTGTGTCGGTTCTCTGAATCATTCATCTACATATGGGAATCTGTATTAAGGAAAAGTTTCGCAACACAGTGGCTTCTTCATAACTGAACACATCAATTCCAGGCTGAGGGACTGATTATCTCAAACTCCTCTTCTCCTTACACCTCTCTGCTTTGTATTGGACTGATGAAGCCACTGTGTGGCGAAACGTTTCCTTAATGAAGATTCCCATATGTTGCATAAGTGTCTCAATCTTCAACTTGTCGGTTTTCAAGCCATTTATCACGTATATTAACTTGACTCACGAAATCGTAATGACACGATTGCAAACAAACCATACCACGGGTTGGGTTCGAACCCGCGGTCAGAGTGTCTCAAAACTCCAGACCATCGCGTAAGCCTCTGGGACAGCTTACCTGGCTGGCCCAGTGGCTTACGCGACGGTCTGGAGTTTTGAGACTCTCTGACCGCGGGTTCGAACCCCAACCGTGGTATGGTTTCATCACACATATATTACTTTACGTTTTCTACTTTAAAGATTCACTTAGCCTAAACTTGCAGCACCTAAAAAAAATTGCAGTTGAACTAATCTAGAAAAATCCCTCAAATCTGCGTAGCCTTGTTTTAAAATCACTGATTTACACCATAAATTCGATTTCATAATCTGAGGAAAGACCTTCACCCTTGGACAATATAATACAATTATTTTATTTTAAAAATAATTATAATGATAACTTTTAAAGGGGTGGACCGGTAAGCCGGCCGAAAGGCTCGGTCAGATGACCATAAGCACCAGAGGCGGGTCATAATATGACTAAGACCAGCGTCAAAAAATACTTGTCCTGTTTCCTGACAAATCTTACATAACCTAACCTCACCTCGTATAATACAGGAATGGCAATGCATATTAGTGGGGAATAGTACTAGTATAGGCATGTAATTTTTGAATGCTCGTAAAAGAATCATCTTAAGGTAAACTACCATTTAGTGATCGTTTGTTTTCTTTAATGGGGTTTAAAAACTAGCTCCAGAAGGCCAGTGGATGCTTACCTGCGACTGATCATCATTTGATTAAAGTCTCAGTGCCAGGAGACACTGAGACTTGTCGTGGTTGAGGTATCATGTGTTTCTTCACTAAACCACTACTACCAAGTATATCTAGGCTATAATGCGTGGATACGTGGAATAGTCTTCCAAGTAGGGTAATCGAGGGTAATCTGGGTAGTTTTAAAAAGAGACTGGACAAACATGAGTGGGAGGGGCTGGGTTTGATTGGTGTCGCCGGTACGGAAGTAAATGCTAGGGTAGCTCTGGGAAATAGTGGTTTTTGATAAGGACCTGCCTTGTATAGGCTAGTAGGTCTGCTGTATGTTCCTCTGTTCTTAAGTTCTTTTAATAAACACACTTTGGAAAAACATGAGAGTAAATCGAAGAAGATTTGTGTGTGTAGCCTCGGACAGGGCAGCATTATATACAACAAAACATAAGAATGTATTAATATTGGTAGAATATTTGTAACGGCTTGACAAAGCTCCTGGAGAGCGAAACGTTGCCACAATAAAATGTGACATTAGTTGCATTTGTGTCATTTTACAAAACATAAACACCTCATAATCCTTCACTAACCTACTGAACTCCCCTCGTCGTCATATTGAAGACCCATCTCGTATCTGTTGATGATCCCTCGCCACCCTATTTACCACCCTTCGTGTTCCTGATATGGATCAAGATTCGAAATTGGAACCTCCTTTTGTAGTTATTATTTACGTGACCCCAAGAGAAGAAAACCTGTTTTCCTAATTCAAATCTACATCGTCAGTGCAACTATGAGAAATATTATGGAATAGTATACAATACCGACAAATCTTCAAGGGTGATGGACTGATAATATCGTCTTTACATTTCTACTTGTGCTGGCTTCACTGTACTCAACTGAAGAAGCCTCCTGTGTAAGCAAAACGTGTCGAAATAAAGATAACTAACTGTTGCACATGTGCCTTACTTGTTATCATTATGTAATGACGCAGGTACCTCAAAAGTTACAGCAACTCGTTGAACTTAAGTAGAAAGAAAAGATTAGTTGCTTGTTCATCATATGGTGTAATTTTATCCTAGCAGTGATGACAGTTAAACATACCACGGGCGGGGATAGAACCCACAATCAGAGAGTGATGATGACAGTTAATCTAGCAGTACTTACATTGCCCTATATACCCTAGTGTCTTGGATTAAATAATTGACTATATGAGACATCAGGTATTTTCTTATTGGACACTAACAGCTTAATGGAAAGTTTCGTATTAGAAAGCAATTTAGAACTTCTTAGGAAAAAGGACAGATGCAACTAATGTGACATTCTATTGTTGCAACGTTTCGTGAAACGTTGCAACATTTTGTCGGTAATTCTACCATTATTACTAATTCAGAAGTTAGGTTACTAACACGATGGGTCTCTTGTCTTATCACAAACTAGATTTTAAGGTCAAGAACAAATTACTAGGATCTAAATCCTTAACACAGGGAGAAACAGTGTACTAGTTTTGAAAGGCAATATATCTAAGGGTCTACAAGTTACTAGAACAAGCTATCAAATCGGCCAA
Organism: Cherax destructor; assembly: GCA_009830355.1. NCBI lineage: Eukaryota > Metazoa > Arthropoda > Malacostraca > Decapoda > Parastacidae > Cherax > Cherax destructor. The sequence continues at coordinate 30,550 of WNWK01001314.1, forward strand.
AATCACACCTGGGATTTTGGAAGAGAGAAGCAATAACGATACTGATAAAGATATTACAATGATATTCTTAGTGTAAATTAAATTTTTGAGTGTGACACAGAGGGGACTGCAAGACTCTGCTTGAAATTCATGGAATAATTTCGACTTGAAAAGGTTCTTGGAAAAGTGTCGGGATGTTCTCTGCATCTGCGTTCCTCTGTTTCACTGACTTTCCTCATTCACACTCACCCACCAATTCACACACATTTTCTTCATTTTTGTCTTATTTTGTCATATTCAGCACACACACACACACACACACACACACACACACACACACACACACACACATCAAACACACACCACCACCACCATCACATCCACCCACTACACTCACTACCATATATATATATATATATCATATTATAATATAATATATATATATATATATATATATATATATATATATTTTTATATATATATATATACTGACTAGTGGAAGAAAAGAAAAAGTAAGCAAAGATACCTTATAATACAGCGTTTCGGCCTGTTCTGGTCTTTATCAAGCGTCAGCATTGGGCGAAACGCTCTACTTTTAAAAGGATTCTCGATTACCAATGTCTTTATTTCCAGGCTGTTATTGCTAGCCACATTCAAGCCATCGTAAGCATGGCTGCCCCGCTGGCCAGGAACTAATTTCTAATTAAATCAATTAAAGGTTCTGTTATTTCAACCATGAATCTTTCCTAGTGTCTGGTCCCGTCTACCCGGAGTGTCTTCCGGGGGTTACTGCTCTCTTGCCCCTGTAGATTAGGTCCTGATCAACCAGGCTGTTACTGCTGGTAGCACAAAATTCAGCGTACGAGCCACAGCCCGGATGATCAGGTACTGACTTTAAGAATCTATCCACTTCCCTCTTGGAGACAACAAGGGGGTTATTGGTAATCCTCCCTTGTGTATGATAGGAGGCTGTTGAACAGACTTGGTCCCCTGACACTTATTAGGTTTTCTCTCATTGTATTCACTGCACCCCTGCTTTTCATTGGGGGGTATGTTCTTGCTTCATGCACAGGGAGTGGGGAAATGGAGCCTGTATGCACAGGGAGTGCGAAAATGGAGCCTGTATGCACAGGGAGTGGGGAAATGGAGCCTGTATGCACAGGGAGTAGGGAGATGGAGCCTGTATGCACAGGGAGGTAACATCTCTAAGGCAATAGATTGTGTTTACGACCCAAGGAGCAATATTGGAGGATGTCGAGCATGTGGGGGTGGTGGTAGTGATGGTGGTGGTGGTAGCAGTGATGGTGGTTGTGGTGGTAGCAGTGATGGTGGTTGTGGTGGTAGCAGTGATGGTGGTTGTTGTGGTAGTAGTGATGGTGGTTGTGGTGGTAGCAGTGATGGTGGTTGTGGTGGTAGTAGTGATGGTGGTTGTGGTGGTAGTAGTAATGGTGGTTGTGGTGGTAGTAGTGATGGTGGTTGTGGTGGTAGCACAAGTGTGTACAAGAGCTTAACAATCTACCAACAACGGGTTGATGACCTTTCAAGCACAACACAGGCAACATGCTTCACTGTTGCTGCTGCAACATACATGCAGTGGATACTTTTATTAATGACAACGTTTCGCCCAAGCAGATTGCTCTGTCAAGTGTACAGAATATACGAGAAATGAAGAAAAACAGGAACATAGCGAGAGTGTACACTGTGTGCACCACATGTGTACACTGTATACCACATGTGTGCACTATGTACATTATATGTGCACTGTGTACACATGTGTACACTGTGTACACCACATATGTACACATGACAATTATGGGGAGAAATGGAATAAAATACCGACGCAGTGGAAACGCACAAATCAGTGTAATGAGTTTCTGTATTGACAACATTTCGCCCACGCATTGGGTATTTTCAAGTCGTTCATGAATGGTATACAATACCAACAAGATGAAAATTTGTATTGATAAAGCCACTGGATGGCGAAACGTCACCAATAAAGATACCCAGATGTCGCACATGTGTCTAATTTTAATTTTCAAGTCACGTGACTTGGGCGAAATGTTGTCACGCATTGGGTATTTATGCGTTTGTTTCTTAGACGTCTAGATAATCTAACCTTGAAGTATAGAATTAGCTCAAAGATTAGCTAATTTCGTGCTTCACTGGTTCTATGTGTCGGTGTTTGAGGCACAGATCAGGACAGATGATTAACATCGTCTGCTTTGAAAAAAACCAGACGGGGACTCGAACCATGGTCCTGGCAACAGCACTGACAGTTCATTACGACACATCTGTCTTTGTCTGGTTTCTTTGATACTCGGTTATGCATCTGTCAGTTTCATGAGACTGTCGGTGTTTCTATGCTTAACAGATGCATTGATTGTGTTATACTTTATGCATGCTGTTCTTTGACTCGTGTGGTTAGGTAAGATTTGTCAGGAAACAGAACAAGTGTTTCCTGATGTGAGTCTTAGTCATATGATGACCCACCGCTGGAGCTTTTGGTCACCTGAACGAGGCCTTCCGCTGGCTTACCGACCCACCCCTTTAAAAAGTATGGTTATGATTGCCTCGTGAGACATGATAGGGAAAAGTTCCGTGAGTTGTCCCTTAATCCTAAACAAGCTTAGCCCAAGACCTGGTTGTGGCAGAAAGAAAACTCTTCAAATCCATCAAGGATATACCAAGGAAAACGTTTGCCCCATCTATTGCTTTTTTCTGCGTTCTAGCAGTTGTGTTTGGGTTTCGGTCCAAGTCGGACCGAAACGTCGTCGTAAGCTCCTCTCTTCTATGTGCGGGTTATTTGTGTATTGTGTTTAGTAAGGTCCCTTGATGGTAGTGTCAGTGATGACTGCGATATTGTTGTTGAGTCGGTACAGTGTTGGTGAGGATGGTGGGAACACTACAAGTGTTGACGAGGGTGATGGGAACACTACAAGTGTTGGCGAGGATGAAGGTAGCGCCACAGGTGTTGATGAGGATACTGGAAATACCACAGGTGGAACAAAAAAATTATGTAACTATCAATGTATTTCTCTGTTTTGGGTATTGGCACAATTTTAAGTGATCTTTTCCTGTAGACGTGTATGATATAAGAATGGCAGTGGAACTAGTAGGAGTTCGTAAGACGTGTATAAAAATGGCAGTGGAACTAGTAGGAGTTCGTAAGACGTGTATGATATAAGAATGGCAGTGAAACTAGTAGGAGGAGTTCGTAAGACGTGTATGATATAAGAATGGCAGTGGAACTAGTAGGAGGAGTTCGTAAAATATCCCGTTCTTCCTCCTGAAAATCTGAGCTGCATACACTGTATCCTTTGAAGAATAAACCTATCAGTACCCATCTTTTTATGAGTGAGACACATGGGCATGCATCTTACATCATGATACGTATCTTCTGGTTCTGACATCGTGGAATGGCATGAAGAGGGTAAGGTCATGTTAATTATGGTATTCAATACGGACATGTTGATCAATAAGACACCTATGCAACCCTTGGGTTTCTTTATTGTTGTGTAACTAATTAACAGTCGAAGTCGGACCGAAATAATAAGGTTGGAGGGAGGGGGTAAAGTAGGTTTTGTGACATACTATATACAAAGCCCCTGGTTATGCAGAGTATGTCGGGCAAATTAGATCAACTTTGTCCCTAAGATGCGACCCACACCAGTCGGCTAACACCCAGGTACCTAATTTACTGCTAGGTGAACAAGGACAGCAGGTGTCTTAAGGAAGCGCTGAGTGCGCTGGAAATCGAGCAATTGTCATAGGTTCCAGTCCTATGTGCTGGTTAATTGTGTATTTTCCCGGTCACGGTATTATGATTTTATATTCCTTATTGCCGAAGAAAGATACCCACGTGTTGATTACTAGGTTTCATGTAAACTCTGAATTTCAACTTTGTAAATGATTTGCAGAGCATTTATGCAAAAAAAACTAAGAGAAGTTTACCCTGAGTCAACAACAGCCGCCACAAAGTTGGCCACGAGCTCTGTTGTGTTGACAAAAGTGCCGAATTTATTGATCATGTGTTTCAGTGAGGCATGGCGGACGTGAGGAAAGTGGCAAGGGAGGCTGAAGCCACAGTCATGAGATATCACCCGAACACAAGGTATGGCGGACGTGAGGAAAGTGGCAAGGGAGGCTGAAGCCACAGTCATGAGATACCACCCGAACACAAGGTATGGCGGACGTGAGGAAAGTGGCAAGGGAAGCTGAAGCCGGAGTCTAAAGATACAATACGGACACAGTGATGACGAATTTACACCAGAGGAATTTTTTTTTACTTATATCAATTACTATTTTCATGTGGAAGCGCTAAACTCGTAAGATTCATACAGAAGTATGGGAAATGGGAGAGATGGGCTTGATCCGAGGACAGACAGGGGTACCTACAGTTCCATCTGGTACCCTACGTTCTCTGAAGTATAAAAAACAAAAACTAGCAGTTTCGAAACTACAGATCACAGAGAGAGACTGCATTGGTTAACTGATTAACATGGGTTTGAAGTCTATCGACTACACGAGTGTCATGTAACCTTCACACTACCAGGGGTAAGAGTAAATTGTCAGTATATATACTTAACGGGTAAGTTAATGGAGACTTTCGCTGTTTGTGAATATAGCCAGAGCTTGGGATATATGCCTATGCTTGGGATATACAGCCTATGCTTGGGATATATAGCCTATGCTTGGGATATATAGCCTATGCTTGGGATATATAGCCTATGCTTGGGATATATAGCCTATGCTTGGGATATATAGCCTATGCTTGGGATATACAGCCTATGATTGGGATATATAGCCTATGATTGGGATATATAGCCTATGCTTGGGATATACAGCCTATGATTGGGATATATAGCCTATGATTGGGATATATAGCCTATGATTGGGATATATAGCCTATGATTGGGATATATAGCCTATGATTGGGATATATAGCCTATGATTGGGATATACAGCCTATGATTGGGATATATAGTCTATGATTGGGATATATAGCCTATGATTGGTATATATAGCCTATGATTGGGATATACAGCCTATGATTGGGATATACAGCCTATGATTGGGATATACAGCCTATGATTGGGATATATAGCCTATGATTGGGATATATAGCCCATGATTGGGATATATAGCCTATGATTGGGATATATAGCCTATGCTTGGGATATACAGCCTATGATTGGGATATATAGCCTATGATTGGGATATATAGCCTATGATTGGGATATATAGCCTATGCTTGGGATATATAGCCAGAGCTTGGGATATATAGCCTATGCTTGGGATATACAGCCTATGCTTGGGATATATAGCCTATGCTTGGGATATATAGCCTATGCTTGGGATATATAGCCTATGCTTGGGATATATAGCCTATGATTGGGATATATAGCATGCTGGGATATAAGCCTGTTGGGATATAAGCCTATGATTGGGATATATAGCCTATGATTGGGATATATAGCCTATGATTGGGATATATAGCCTATGATTGGGATATATAGCCTATGATTGGGATATATAGCCTATGCTTGGGATATACAGCCTATGATTGGGATATACAGCCTATGATTGGGATATATAGCCTATGATTGGGATATATAGCCTATGATTGGGATATATAGCCCAGCTGTGTCCTAATTCTTTTAATTCATAGTCAAACCCTAGTCAAATCCTAGCCAAACCCTAGCCAAACCCTAGCCAAACCCTAGCCAAACCCTAGCTAAACCCTTGCTAAACCCTAGCCAAAACCTACTTAAGGCCTAGTCAATGCACTAAATGAGATAGCGTCTGATAACGGTATATAATGAAAGAACTCAGGCTCGTGTTTCTCGTCTCCCTCAGTGGTTTATTTGCATATTATAATTGTAATTATCCATGGAGGCAGAAATATACCAGAGTATAGTGGCAAAATCACTTTTAAATAGGTGTGAGACATGGGCTTTAAACGTTGCAGCAAGGAGGCGGCTGGAGGCACTGGAGATATCATGTTTGAGAGCAATGTGTGGTGTTAACATTATGCGGAGAAATAGCATCTTGGAGATTACAATGTTGGGGGGAGAGGGGAATGAGTAGTGTAGTTGATGTGGTTTGGGCATTTAGAGAGGATGAAGCAGAACTGGATGACCTAGAGAGCGTATACAGCTGGGGTGGAAAGGAAGAAGAGTGGGGGTTCGTCCCAGGAAGAAGTGGAAGAAGCGGGGCAAAGGATGTTTTAATAGAGGCCAGAGCATCAAGTAGGCTTATATTAGTGTGTTAGATCGGAGTGCAGACAAATGTTTTTATGGCTAGTAGAGTTGTTGGAGAGTAAGGTAACATTTCTGAAGCGACTAAGAGGAAACCATTAAGACTTGAGTCCTCAAAGTGAAGACGTACAGTGCCTGCACTCTGGAGGAAGGATGGGGATGCTGCAGAACGGATGTTCATTTGAACTGTGACATCTGTGGGCTTCCAGGAAGACAGCTACTGAATAAATGATGAATGTGTTTAACACACCTCTAGTCTCCCACCGAGACGGTAGAAGATGAATGATTAAGGCTCCATGTTAACTGTTTACCACTAAACACGTATAATTTCATCCCCTAAAAAGGGATTACAATAAACTCACTGAGAGACATACACCTCTCACTGTGTGCAACACTGCAGTAAACAAATGTACAGAGAATATATATTATTTACATGAAGATCCCCTAAACCCCTTCAAAATCCATAAATAGAGTAAACTCAACAAAGAAACATTATTATATAACATCGTTCTGTTGTATTTAATAAAGCTGACTCCCTCGCTATACAGGTTTACCAATATCGTAAACAGATAAAGCACAGTAATTCATGACTTGAAAATATTTGGTATTTCTCAAACACAGATATACGGAGGAATTTTTTATCGATACTACAATCTAATCCACCACAACTCGCACAACACTATTCTCCCACACTATCTTCCCTACACTCTCCTCCACACCTCCACCCTCCTTATCACTATCCCCTTTTCAAAACCTTGTTCCATCCCCTCTTCAATCTTACTCTCCTCATCTACCACATTCTCAATTCCCCCTTCTCCCGGTCTACAACAACAACAACAACAACACAACAACTACTACTATTACTTCTATTATTACTACTACTACTACTACTAATATATCTCATACTAGTATTACTATTACTACTAATATTACTCATACAACTATTTTTACTACTACTAATACTACTCATACTACTATTAGTACTATACTACTTTTACAACTACTAATATACTATTACTTCTACAACTACGACTAATAATAATAATAAATCTACAACAGCCACACATTTGAGATACTGGACCACACTCTGTGAATATTTACATAACACACTGTTCGATTTGGTGAGACCGGAATTTTTTTTTCCGCCAGCCTGTGACAGGTGGAATATAATTGGTAGGGGAGGCAAGTTTGGCACACTCTAATTCTCGTTGTCAAACAAAAGGTACGTTATTGGCGGTGGAGTAGAGATGATAGGAATTTTGTTGATTTTTTTCCCTGCAAAAATTTAATTCACTCGGTGGTGGTGGTGGTGGTGGTGATGGTGGTGGTGGTGGTGAGTAAGTGATGCTGTTTGTCGTAGTGGTATTGATGTTTTTGTTGTTGTTAGGTAGCGGTGCTGTTGCTATTGTTATTGTTTGGGGTAGTAGTGGTATTGTTATTGTTGTTAAGGGTAGTCGTCGTGCTGTTGTTGTCAGGGGTAGTGGTGGTATTGTTGTTGCTGTTGTTAGGGTTAGTGGTGGTATTGTTGTTGTTGTTGCTAGGGTTAGTGGTGGTATTGTTGTTGCTGTTGTTAGGGTTAGTGTTGGTATTTTTGTTGCTGTTGTTAAGGATAGTGTTGGCTTTTGTTGTAGTTAAGGCTACTGATTGCACTTTTGCTGAGTTTCTAATGAATATTGGCAATCCGCTTCCTATATTTTCTTATTATAATATATACCTTTTTGGGGGAATATTTCCTTTATCATTCCTATGAGTTTTGTCTCTGTGAGACTTATGATGTCTGGTATATCCTGCTATTCTGTCTTTCAGCCATCTACATGTATTTCTTATCCTATCTGCATCGGCGTGTTATACTCTGATCATTTTCAAGTTTCACAGATTGACTGCCTGTGTGTGTCTTCATTTACCACACGTAGGTCAGAATCAGGCGGCCTGTCTCTCTGCCTCCTCCCCTACTTCCCTTCGGAGGATCAACAAGTTACTGGTATTATACCATCCCACAAGCTCCCAGGCAGTCCACTCTTCATATTCCTACTAATCTGTGGAGGTTATTTAGAAGGGGGTTTCACCAAGATGAAGATTATAAGGCAGGGAGTGGAGAAAACCTGTGAGTTGAAGGAGGTTCGGACTGAGGGGCCGAAAATGAATGGATATTTGACCCAATGTAAGTACCTTGATGTTTGTTGAGGATTAAGTTTGTAGTGTGGGGAAGGTGTTGGGGCTGTGGCACATTAGGTGCTGGAGTGTGGATAAATGGATGTATGGAAGTGTGGGTGGCTTAATATTATGGGTGTGGGGGGAGAATTAGTGGCTGTAGTGCTGTTTGAATTATAAGGATGTGATGGGGGAATGGGAAGTCAGAGAAACAGAAGAAGTGAGGGTGGAGCGAATTTCGTGACTCTGTGTAAAATGGAAGAACGAGTTGGGCTTGAAAGGTAGAGGAGTGTGCTGAGGAAATATATTAATTGTTGAAATTTGATGGAAAGGCAAGGCCAGGGAGGAACTGGATGGGTTAGAGTAAAAATGCTAAGGGGTGAGAAATGGGGTAAATGTGATTGCATCCTGGGGGTTACAAGGGGTGGGGATGAAGTTGAGAGGAAGAATAGAGGAAAGTGTTGAGGGGCTCAACGATTAGTTTGGACATTTTTGGAGTTAGCTCTCAGTCGCGTAGTAGGTGTGTGTGTGTGTGTACTAGTTGTACTCACCAAGTTGTGGTTGCAGGGGTCGATTCATAGCTCCTGGCCCCTTCTCTTCATTGGTCGCTACTGGGTCACTCTTCCTGGTCAGTGAGCTTTTTCATACCTCTGTGAGTGTGTGCGCGCGAGTGTGTGTGTGTGTGTGTGTGTGTGTGTGTGTGTGTGTGTGTGTGTGTGTGTGTGTGTTGTAGGGGAAAAAAGGGATGAGTGGAAGTTAAAAGATTGATTAATAGTGGAGAAAAGTAGCAAGGAAGGGTGAGGGACGTACGTATCTAGCTAAGGCCAGCGTGTAGTGGAATGCTGTCTGCTGTCTGTCCTCTGCTGTCTGCACTCTCTGCACTCTGCTGTCTGCACTCTGCTGTCTGCACTCTGCTGTCTGCACTCTGCACTGCTGTCTGTACTCTGCTGTCTCTCCTTCCCTCGAATTTCCCCAATTTAACCTGTTTCTTCTACCACATTATTTTGGTTTTCTCTTTATTTCTGATCCATCTTCTTTGAGTAAAATTTCGTTGAACCTTTTCTGTATCGGAAAAGCTCAATTTCCAACCCACTTTGCTGAAAGTGTCATCGGGGTCAATTTTTGGGCAAAAAGATTAAATTTGTAAAGAAAAGACAATTCTTAAAAATATTGCTATCTTTGTAAGATAATTTTCCGTTCCAGTTTTTTTCTTTCTTCCTCTTAGTTTATCTTGTATTTTCTTCCTATTCCCCTTACGCAAAAAATCCCTAAGTATTTTTCTTGCCGTTTTTTTTTTTTAGTTGTGTCTCATAGTTTGCAGGTTCTGATTCCCTTCTCTCTTCTCTATGCTGCCTCCCATATAATCGTCACCAGCGTTTCATGTAATCTGAAGAAATCAACAAAGGATTTTCCCCCCCACCTGCCATCATCCCTCCATTATATGTTGTTCCCATCCTCGTTCGCTCACCCATCACCTCCTCCTTCAGGTCTTTTATAGTCTTTCAAATTCTGTTATTTCCCATTTTACTTTATTTGTCCTCCATTTTCTCTGTGCTTTTCTGTTCTCCCCGAACTCTATTTGGTTCTCTCACAACATGCAAAACAAGCTTTGGTTGCGACAACATTTTTTTCTCCCTGCAGAGATTTATCTAGTCATGATTCGATAAAGCTTTACACTCAAAAGCTCCCATTTGAAAGCGTGTTTTGCATATTGTCTTCATGCCCATGCCAGCCATGAAGCCTCTACATACAATCTCTTATATTTTATCTCAACCTCATCATATAGTTCATGATAAACCCTCAATCGTAAGGTATATTGTCATTGTCACTGAAAAAGCAGTATTAACACGTAAGTGGATTTCGAATCACTTTGCCATGTCATAAACCTTATAATGATGGCATAAATTACACTCAAGTTGATAAAAAAAACATGTGTAGGACTTGGGTATTTTTAATGTCGAAACGTTCCGCCTGCATGACAGGCTTCTTCAGTAGAATACAGACGAATATAACACTGAAGGCAGTGCTATATTTCCATGTATTCGTCTGTAGAACCGCTTCTTGCGGAGGCTTAACGCTTCGGTAATAAAGCTACGAGGCCTGGTCACGGACCGGGCCGCGAGGGCGTTGACCCTCGAAATTCCCCTCCAGGTATACCCAAGTGTTGCACATCCGTCGTATTAAGAACAAAAGGCCAAAATACCTTGATTGGAAGAATACACAAATAACCCGCACATAGAAACTTACGATGACGCTACCTTTGTTACCTTTGTAAGATTCTCTTCTATGTGCGGGTAATTTATGTATTTGTCGTATTCATCCTGCTATAGGCCTATTCAGGTGGACTGAGAAGAAACAAGCAAAGCGTCAACATACCATTAATTACCTAACTACCAAGAGTTAACTAACTATCAAGAGTGTCCTTTGAAGAGTGACCTAACTATAAAGAGTTATCAGACATCTTGGCTTTTTAGCGAGACTTCTACAGACTTTTCTGATCACCAGCCTCTTTCATGTATAGTACAGAGGTTTTAAAGTCTACCACTACGGGTCCAATAACCTTCTGGAGAGGCTCTGGCTGGCCCATTGACCTCACTCATCACGGGGTAAAAAATACGAATTTACAAAGGAAAAATTTCTCTCTCTCTCTCTCTCTCTCTCTCTCTCTCTCTCTCTCTCTCTCTCTCTCTCTCTCTCTCTCTCTGAAGAGTCAAAATTTTGGAAAACATTTTTAGTTTGCCCCAGCATTAGTTAATTACCTTCTTTTCCTCATTATTCATTATTGTCTCCTTCAACCTCATCTTTTATCCTGGATTTCTTTAATATTTCCTTATCACGATTTATTTTTTCTCTTATCTTTTTCTTCTTATCGCTTCGTCTTCATTTTTTAATTTCATCAGTTAAACTTCATTCAGTTTTCTTTCTACTCCCTGTTTATCTTGCCTGGTCTTCTCTATTTCCCCTTTCTCCCTTCCTTCACTAGTCCTCATTATATTACCTTCATTATATCCACTCTTAAGAGACCAAGAAGCAGAATGATGTAGTGTGGGTGAGTAGTGTAGTGTGGGTGAGTGGTGTAGTGTGGGTGAGGTAGGTGGTGAGTGGTGAGTGTGGTGAGTGTAGTGTGGGTGAGTGGTGTAGTGTGGTGAGTGGTGTAGTGTGGGTGAGTGGTGTAGTGTGGGTGAGTGGTGTAGTGTGGGTGAGTGTAGTGTGGGTGAGTGGTGTAGTGTGGGTGAGTGTGTAGTGTGGTGAGTGGTGAGTGTGGGAGTGGTGTAGTGTGGGTGAGTGGTGTAGTGTGGGTGAGTGGTGTAGTGTGGGTGAGTGGTGTAGTGTGGGTGAGTGGTGTAGTGTGGGTGAGTGGTGTAGTGTGGGTGAGTGGTGTAGTGTGGGTGAGTGGTGTAGTGTGGGTGAGTGGTGTAGTGTGGGTGAGTGGTGTAGTGTGGGTGAGTGGTGTAGTGTGGGTGAGTGGTAGTGGTGAGTGTGTAGTGTGGTGAGTGGTGTAGTGTGGGTGAGTGGTGTAGTGTGGGTGAGTGGTGTAGTGGGTGGTGGTGAGTGATGTGTAGTGTGGGTGAGTGATGTAGTGTGGGTGAGTGGTGTAGTGTGGGTGAGTAGTGTAGTGTGGGTAAGTGGTGTAGTAGGTGGAGTGAGTGAGTGTGTAGTGTGGGTGAGTGGTGTAGTGTGGGTGAGTGGTGTAGTGTGGGTGAGTGGAGAAGTGTTGGTGAGTAGTGTAGTGTGGGTGAGTGGTGTAGTGTGGGTGAGTGGTGTAGTGTGGGTGAATGGTGTAGTGTGGGTGAATGGTGTAGTGTGGGTGAGTGGTGTAGTGTGGGTGAGTGGAGTAGTGTGGGTGAGTGGAGTAGTGTGGGTGAGTGGAGTAGTGTGGGTGAGTAGAGTAGTGTGGGTGAGTGGAGAAGTGTGGGTGAGTAGTGTAGTGTGGGTAAGTGGTGTAGTGTGGGTGAGTAGTGTAGTGTGGGTGAGTAGTGTAGTGTGGGTGAGTGATGTAGCCTTAACCGCAAAGTCTCTCCTACACGTCACTCTGTTAGGTTGCGGTAATGATAAATGGGCCTCTGATTCTGCTCTATGGTGTTGAATGACTGCTTCTTCCAGACATCTCCTCGTTCAATCTCCCACTTAAATAGTAATTTTGTCGTCGTTCTGTTCCAGGACATATAACGTCTCTTCCAACGACCTTCTTCCCAACTCATACAATTAACACCTAACACCTCACCTAGTAGGGTCATGCACCTACTTACCTCACTTCTACACTTAGCACCTAACACCTCCCCTACTAGTATCACCTACTTCACTCTACATTTAACACCTAACACCTCACCTAGCAGTATAATGCACCTACTTACGTCACTTCTACACTTAGCCCCTAACACCTCTCCTAGTAGTATCACTCACCTACTTTCGTCACTCCTACACTTAACACCTAACACCTCACCTAGTAATATAATTTACCTACTTACCTCGCACCGACTTTAGGTATCTGTCCAAGAGGGAGCTGGACAGATACCTAAAGTAGGTGCCGGATCAGCCGGGCTGTGGTTCGTACGTTGGACTGCGTGCGGCCAGCAGTGACAGCCTTGTTGATCTGGCCCTGATCCACCGGGAGGCCTGGTCGTGGACCGGGCCGCGGGGGCGTTGACCCTTGGAGTACCCACCAGGTAGACTCCTGCACTTAACACCTAATACCTCACCTAGTAGTATCACGTACCTACTTTCCACCTCAGTACCTCTACACATCAAAATCTGTATAACTGAAGGGTTGATGAGTACCTTTTTATAACTTGAAGATAGAGAGATAGAGATTTTAAAAGACTTGGAAGATAGAATGGAAGAGATTGAGAGGAAAGAAATTGATAGCTAAAAGAAAGAAAGGGCAGAGGAGAAAAAATAGAAAGAGAAAATTTAAAAGAAAGTGGATTGGAATGAGAGAGAGATCAATAGAGAGAGAATGATAAATAGAGAAAGAGAGAGGGAGAGAGAGAGAGGGAGAGAGAGAGAGGGAGAGAGAGAGGGAGAGAGAGAGAGAGGGGGAGAGAGAGGGGGGAGAGAGAGAGAGGGGGAGAGAGAGAGGGAGAGAGAGAGGGGGAGAGAGAGAGGGGAGAGAGAGGGGGAGAGAGAGGGGGAGAGAGAGGGGAGAGAGAGAGGGGGAGAGAGAGAGAGGGGGAGAGAGAGAGGAGACAGAGAGATAGAGATAGAGAGAGAGAGAAAAAAAAAAAGAGAATGAGAGAGTTAAAGAGAGAAGGGAAAGAGAGAGAAAGAGAGAGTCGCGCTTACTGTATTGATTTTGCAGTGTATTTAATGGGCGGCGAGTCTGCATTGCGCAGGGGGGAGGGAAGAGAGGAGAGGGAAGAGAGGAGAGGGAAGAAAAGAGAGGAAATGGTGGAGTGGGATGTGGAAGAGGAGGGGAAAAGAGAGAGGAGAGAGGAAAGACAGGAGGAGAAAGGAGAGAGGAGAAGGGAAAGGAGGGGAAGAGAACGAGGAAAGAAGAGAGGGTAGGAGGCAGAAGAGAAGAGGAGAGAAGAGAAAGCGAGGTGAAAGAAAAGACGAGAAAAAGAGAGACGAAGGAAGACAGGAAGGGAGAGGAGGAAGAATATGGAACAGAGGAAAGGAAAGGAAAGGAAGAAGAGAGAAGGGAAGAGATAGGAAAATAGGAGGGAAGAGAAGGGGTAGACGATATGAGAGAAATAAGAGGGGAGGGGGGAAAGTAAGGCGAGAATAAAGAAGAGGAGAAAGGAAAAGAAAGATTATGTGAGAAGAGATGTGGAGAAAAGAGGGGATAGGAATGGAGATGGGGAGGCAGGAATCGGGATGGGGAGGCAGGAAGGGGAATAGGGAGGCAAGGACTGGAGATGGTGAGGTAGGAATGGGGATGGCGAGGCAGGAATGGGGATGGCGAGGCAGGAAGGGGAATGGGGAGGCAGGAATGGGAATGGGGAAGTAGAAATGGGGATGGGGAGACAGGAACGGGGATGGGGAGGCAGGAATGAGGATAGGGAGGCAGGGCTAGAACTGTGTCACCTTCAAAGGTAACTGTATATCCCACACATTTCCCTAATCCCTGTGGGAAGGGTTCGTTGCCCTGAGCGTTAGGGATAGGTAGAGTTGAGGGGATTTATTGCTCTCTTTGGGGTAGAGCGAGGGAGGGACGTAGGGCGGATTTATTGCTCTCTCTGCTGTAGAAAGAGAGAGGGACATAGTGGGGGATTTATTGCTCTCTTTGGGGTAGAGCGAGGGAGGGACGTAGGGCGGATTTATTGCTCTCTCTGCTGTAGAAAGAGAGAGGGACATAGTGGGGGATTTATTGCTCTCTCTCTGGGGTAGAAAGAGGGAGATACGTAGGGGGGATTTATTGCTCTCTTTGGGATAGAGTGAGGGACGTAGAGGGATTTATTGCTCTCTTCGAGGTAGAAAGTGTGAGGGACGTAGACTGGATTTATTGCTGTCTTTGGGGTAGAGTGTGTGAAGAGGGAGGGAGAACAGACGACCAGGAAGGTGTTGAGTAAACTCGTCTCCCTCTTAAAATTCTTCGAGAAAAAAAAAAAGATTTTTCAGTGAACAGATGGATAGACAGAAGAGGATTTTTGGTGGTGCCCCTTTAAAAAGGCCTTTTTTTTTATTTGAAAAATGAGTTATATAGATTCCAGGAGACACAAAGGAACAAAGAGAAATAAATGAAATTAGGAGAAATCCAAAATGCTTCTCATGTGGAATATCCTAAGCAAAAACTACATCTCGTGTCGGGTTCTTACTCAGTGCAGATGGAACATACACCGATGATAACTAGGAAATGAGTGAAAATTTGAAGTTACAATATGACTCTGTGTTCAGTGAGCCATTATGAAGTCTGAAGATTGACGACCCAACTGAGTTTTTCATGAATGAGACTCGAAACGCTGCCAAGATCACCACAATTTCCGACATAACCCTAACCTCACTTGACTTCAAAGAAGCCATTGATAGCATGGCCATGCACTCTACCCTTGTCCCAGAATCGTGAAACTGTATTTATCATGAACTGCAAGGAACCACTGTCTCGTGCCTTAAATATTTTATGTAGGAGTGTGGACACCGGTGTTTGCCCATACTCACTAAAAGCCACCAAGATATATATAGTTCCACTCCAAAAAGGAGGCAGTAAAGCACTGGCAAAATAAGTTTTGAAAACAGATAACGCTGACGTTACACATTATCAAAATATCTGAATGGGTATTTAAAAATGAAGACTGCTAATCAATCACATCTAATCACGGCAATTGTACTTTATAACTCATAACATGGGTTTAGAATAGGTCGTTCCTGCCTTTTACAATTACTGGGTTATTCCGGATGCACCGGAAGGCAAATAAAATGCTGATGTACTGTACATTAATTTTTGCAAAAGCCTTCGACAAGTACGACCATTGTGTAATATAACACATAATGTGTGCAAAATGAAAAACTGGAAAAGTGGGCAAATGAATATTTGACGTAATAGCACACAGAACCAAAAAAAATAATAGCAAACAGAGTGAATTTGGAGACTGCCACTGTAAAAAGCTCTCTTCCACAAGGCGCATTTCTTGATCCACTTTTTTTCCCACTCTTGTATGTAACATAAACAAGAACATAAATCACAGCACCACATCATCTCTTGCAGATGATACTAGTATTTGTATGTGGCATCCACCGAGGACTCGGCAGACCTTCAAACTGATGCAAACTAAGGCGATCTCGAATCTTTAAACAGAGTGGAAATGAGGTGGGAGAGACTTGAGAGTTACAATGTCGGAGGATGTCACATAAAAGAATGATAATGTTATTATCGAGACCACAAAGAAAACGAATTGCTGGATAACTAGAACATTCTAAACAAGAAATGCCAAGCAAAGAATGATATTCATCAAGTTACTTGTTCTGTCTAGGACGGAATATTGATTTATAATAACGGCTTCCTTCAAGGATGGAGAAATTGCAAAACTGGAGAGCAACCAGAGAACCTTCACTGCTAACATAAATTCTGGACAAGTATCTCAATTGCTGGCAATGCTTGAAGCCTCATAATTAACCCCACACCCTAGAACATAGGCAAGAATGATACATTGGAATATACATCTAAAAAATGCTGGAGAAATTGGTCCAAAAACCTGTACACTTAAATCATTCCGTTTGAAAGCAAGAAGTTTGGCAGACGGTTCATCGTTCAACAACGCGGTTCATCGTTTTTTCTACGTGGTACATCGTTCAACTAGGCGGTTCATCGTTCTAAAAAGTAGTTCAACATTCTACAAGGTGGCTAACATCTTTTGCAGGTAAGTTAATTTACAACCCAAACAAGCAGCTGAACACATCCACAAAAGCTGGAACTTACACCTCTGCACATATCCGTTTGATGAATTACATTTATTGTACGAATATAAAGGGCAGTCATTTGCATCGAGCATTTGTCAGTTAAAAATGTGAAATATGACAAAAAGAGCTAAAAGCTGAATGCTGAAAGCAATAACTATATTCGTTTTTTTTTTTTTTGGGGGGGGGAGGAAGAGAAAGGGGGTAAATGCCATTGCACTGTAAACCGGCTGTAAACATTTAATTTCGGACAAGAAAATGTTTTTATAAATGTAACCCGAGCGAAATCACAGCGCAATAACCTTTGGGTTAATTTCTTTAAGAGGAAGAAACGTGGTTTGTTAAATATTTTTTTTTAATATTTTGCCCAACCGCACTGTCGATGTCATACCTATTGTGTTAGATGTTACTTCTTATTCTTAGAAAATGCCCTAATTTTTTTTTGAAATAGGTAAAGTATGACTGTGCAAAATACCAAAGTGTTAAAAAATATATTTTAGACAGGTGAATTTGTAGGCTACGACCTGTTGTTATAACTCTGCCCAAGTCCAATTTAAGTTGTATTTCCACACTCTCTGTAATGTCACCCACAACAAGCACTTAACGCCTAGGCACCTATTTATTGCTAGGAGGGAACCATGGGTAGAAATAATTACTCATGACTCACTTGCCACGGATTCAAACTCCACCTGTTCCATGGTTTGTTAATACTCATGTGTTGACCCATCGAAGATTGATCCTGAGGTCTTTTGGTTGGAAGCCAATGACCTTACCACTTACATACAATCCATCCTGATGCATTTTATTTTTTAGTAAAGTTCACGCACGAGGCTTTACTAAAACAGTCCACGCCGTGGGGTTTATCAAGTCACAAACAGATTAACCTGTGAGGGAGTGTGCGTGTACATAGGGAAGTGCTGTAATGTGACAGGTTAAGTGTAAGACATGCGGTGGGGGTTCACTGCCTGTTCACTGCTACCCTCGTGGTCAGTAGTCCCCAACCTTTTCGGATGAAAGGGCCAATTTGAAAAGCCAAATTTAGAGGAGGGCCGCATTTTGTAATTTTTTTTTTTCATTTTTTTTAATAATAACTATCATTTAGTAACTGTTGACACACATAAAAGTGAATTCATAATTTAATTTGAGGGCCTAATTCATTTCCTAGAAGGGCCACGTGTGGCCATTGAGCCGCAGGTTGGGGGGATCCCTGGTCTCGGTAATTTATACCATTAACTCTCTGTATGCTTGTTAACCATCTTTATGGGCTAATTCCTGTGTCTCCACTTGCTCTAATGATAGTCATAATTAGCAGTAAAGACGTGAAGATTATGATGCACCCTTCTATCTTATGTTCCAAAGGAATATAATTCAAGAGACTTCAAGCTTTCCCAGTAATTCAGATGCGTGTCCCGGATTTATACGATCAGAGAAGGTTCTCTCAACGTCTTCCAGTTCTGCAGTTTCGCCCACAATGAAATTCATTAACCGCTAGTCTCTAGTGGACGAAACGTCTTCACAATAATGTACATAAATATCCCGCACATATAACAGAGAAGGTTACGACTATGTTTCGGTCCGTCATGGACCATTTACAAAGTCACACTAACGCGAAAGACAGAGGGACCGAAACGTCGTCGTAATTTCCTCTCTCCTATGTGTGGGTTATTTGTGTATTGTTCCAGGCACGGTATTGTGCCTTTTTCTTTCTTCACAATAATATCCCGGTGGACGTTTCGTTAATCGTCCCTGAAGGACGAAACGTCTTGTGTGTCTAGCAGTGGTTTCCATCTTTTGGGCTGATGGCCCCAGCGAGTAATGCTTCTGTGTATTTTCCCAATTAACAGCGGCTGGAAATGAAACTAGTAGAGCAAAGTGGTTCCCAAAATTTTGTGAAAAGGGATCCTCTCACTCGAAAAGGTTGAGAACCACTGCACCACAGTTTAGATAAGGACTGACGGCAGAATTCAGGCAGGGCTGTATGGTCCTTGTGGGTTTAGTGCTTAGTTATGATAATACTATTACTACTACTACTATAATAATAATAATATTGACGGCAAATTTCCTAAACTAATTATTTTTCGATGTTGTAGTTTTAACATTGCAATGTGATGACTAATGTCACACCAAGTTATGGTATTGTGGTGTGATGTTTGACGTTTCACGATGTTTACGTTTTGATTTTGTACTCCAATGTTTAACTAACTCTTCAGTGTTAGAAGTCTTGATCGACACAACCTTAATATAAAGTTACGATGTACTGTATATGTCAATTTTCATTCCTAGCATAATTCACCTGTTTAAGAGAGGATACCCTTCTAGGATGAGGAAGGAAGTTGACTTGATGCTGTAATGGACACATGACTGGTATAACTGAAGTTACCATCATCTTCCTTGGAACAGTCATACATAACTATTTAATGTGCACAGAGAGCCAATAACTCGAAGCAATGTATTGAATCTTCGAGACAAGAGATGTAAAACTATACATGGGCATTTTTTTTTGCAATTGCAACAATTGTTCAGTGGAATAAACCACTTGCTGGGTTTGTACATGGGTTCAGCTGGATGCTATGCAGGAGCTGGTTGTTTTAAAATTATGTAAGTGGAAATAAATCATGTTGTCTACCTTTTTTTTTTTGGGAGGGGGAGGCCTATCCTAAGTTATTTACATATTTGTTAAAATGTCTGATAATTGTACTTATGTGTGCCTGTATGGATGAATAATTCAGAGAACCGACAAGTTGATAAATTAAACACATGTGCAACACTTGGGTGTCTTTATTGAGAAAACGTTTAGCCACACAGTGGATTCATCAGTCCTATACAAAGACGATTGGTAAAGATCAGAAGGAGTTTCAGGTAATCAGTCCCTCAGCCTGGAGAGATCTTCACCATTCTTATTTGTATAAGACTGAAGAATTCATTGTGAGGCAAAACTTTTCCTCAATAAAGATACCCAAGTGTTGCATATGTCTAATTTATCTTGTGTACCTGTAGCAAAATAAACTAAATAAGTCTTCTCAGGAACTACATCAGGCTGATCATTAAACTAGTGTTAGAAATAGAGAAAATGGGGGTGATTGCTAACTTGCTAATTCGTCTGATTTCGTCATATAAGCTTATAAATTGCCTGCATGAGAAAAAATGGGCAAAACACGTCGGTAAAACCCTGCCATGAATAAAAATTGTATCACAGCTTTTCTTGTAGTAAGACTTGATAGAGATTCCCAATACTCTCCCCGCCTATCCAGTTTCCTAGTACTCTCCCCGCCTATCCAGTTTCCTAGTACTCTCCCCGCCTATCCAGTTTCCTAGTACTCTCCCCGCCTATCCAGTTTCCTAGTACTCTCCCCGCCTATCCAGTTTCCTAGTACTCTCCCCGCCTATCCAGTTTCCTAGGGAAGAGTTGAAGGCCCTTTAACCTGATGTCCATATAGGGGATAGCTCAAATGGACTGTGACCAAGCCATTCCTGCATGCTTTTTCAGCTGGCAAAAAAATAATGGCATTTCTCTTGTCTCAATTCGTTTTGCACACCCATAGTTTCATACAGTTTCGAGCAAACATGTAATAACATACCACTTCCAGTGGATTTAAATGGAGTCTTCCATCTAGAAAGGTAACTGCATAAATTTGTTACCATAAAAAACTTTCACATACGCTCATAACACATACGACCATAACATCACATACGCTCATAAAATTTGATACGCTCATAACATCTGGTGAAGATTTTCAAACGCACCTTTTGATTCAGGATGGTACACGATAAAGCTCATACTGGTTATTCCCAGCTGGAAAAGGACTTCACATTTAATCTAAGATGTGAAGTTTGGTCTCTGTCCTTACTGGATTTCCTGAAGTACCCCAACTTGTGCATGAAATCTCACCAGGACCAGTGCAATAGAACATGCATTGATGAATGGTAATGTTATTACCTCAGGATGGTGAGTAGAGGTACAAATGTATGAGGATTTCAGCATAAGCTGACTTACAAACAGTGAACTAGAGGTCACAATGGTCTGTAGGCCAGCTGACGGTCTGAAAGAGTCTAGTTTAGTGAAATAACTGTCAAGGAAATCTAGGTATTCTCTCAACTTTACCCTAGAGTGTAAGAATGCCACAGCATACTTGACCGTCACTAGACGATATAAAGTCGCGTATTATACATAGGTGGCCCTAGTTACTGTGTTTACAGATGGGAAATATAACTACAGAGATATTCTGGATCTTATGTAGTGAGAAAAAAATCATAGGTACTCGGCGCACCCAAGAGTGACCTCGTCAGGTAGTGGCCTGCCCTGGTGGTGACCTGAGCAGGTCAGGCCTAAAAGAGCCGAACATGATATTGCAAACGGAGATACTCGTCTGACCTTTACTGGCCATATTTAATATTTTAAAGAGACACTACTGTCACTCTGCTCCCACTCCTCTCTCTCTCTCTCACACACACACACACACACACACACACACACACACACACACACACACTCTAAACCAGAACCCACACACTGTACCCTCTACCCCCACCCCCTCATCACAAACCCACCCCACAGCAACCCCTCAAAGGCCCCCACCAGAACTATCGCTTCCCCAACCCCACCATTCTCCCCAGACCACAGTTTTAGAGAAGAAGTTGAAGGTTTCGTATACGAATGCAGATGGAATAACGAATAAATGTGAGGAGTGGCATGGAAGAATCAAGGAGACGTCCCCAGACATTATAGCACTCACAGAAACAAAACTCACTGGGACGATAACAGACGCTATCTTCCCAACCGGATATCAGATCCTGAGGAAAGATAGAAGGAGCAGAGGGGAGGAGGGGTTGCACTGCTCATTAAAAACTAATGGGGATTTGAGGAAATAGAAAGAATGGACGAGATTGAAGAAAGGGATTACATAGTAGGTACAATTCAGTCTGGGGAACATAAGGTAGTCATTGCAGTGATGTATAACCCACCACAAAACTGCAGGAGACTAAAAGAGGAATATGAAGAGAGCAACAGAGCAATGGTAGACACACTAGCTGAGGTGGCCAGAAGAGCTCACTCGAGTAGAGCAAAGCTACTGATTATGGGCGATTTCAACCACAGGGAGATTGGGAAAACCTGGAGCCACACGGAGGTCCCGATGCATGGAGAGCTAAGATGATGGATGTGGTACTGGAAAACCTCATGCATCAACATGTTAGGAACACTACCAGAGATAGAGAGAGAGAGAGAGGGGATGATGAACCAGCAAGACTGGGCTTCGTGTTCACCCTGAGTAGCTCGGACATTGAGGACATCATATATGAAAGGCCCCTTGGAGCTAGTCATCACGTGGTCTGAGTTTTGAAAACATAGTAGAGTTACGAGTGGAGAGGGTAACAGGAGTAGAATGGGAAAAGCCAAACTATAAAAGGGGGAACTACGCAGGTATGAGTAACTTCCTGTAGGAGGTTCAGTGGGACAGAGAATTGGTACGAAAGTCAGTAAACGAAATGATGGAATACGTAACAACAAATTGCAAGGAGGCAGAGGAAAGGTTTGTTCCCAAGGGCAACAAAAATAATGGGAAGACCAGAACGAGCCCTTGGTTTACCCGAAGGTGTAGGGAGACAAAAACTAAGTGCACTAGAGAATGGAAAAAGTACAGAAGGCAAAGGACCCAGGAAAATAAAGATATTAGTCGTAGAGCCAGAAACGAGTATGCACAGATAAGGAGGGAGGCCCAGCGACAGTACGAAAACAACATAGCATCGAATGTCATGTCTGACCCGAAGCTGTTTTATAGCCAAAATAAGAGGAAGACAACAGTCAAGCACCAGGTGATCAGGCTGAGGAAAGATGGTGGGGAACTCACAAGAAACGACCAAGAAGTATGTTAGGAGCTCAACACGAGATTTAAGTAAGTATATACATTAGAGACAGAAAGGACTCTGGGAACACTGAACAGAGGGGGACACCAACAAGGGACATACCAACAAGTGTTGAATGAAATACACACAACCGAGGAGGTGAAGAAGCTGCTAAGTGACCTTGATACCTCAAAGTCGGTGGGACCTGACATCTCTCCGTGGGTCCTTAAAGAGGGAGCAGAGACAGTGTGTGTGCCACTAATCATAATTTTCAACACATCCCTTGAAATTGGGCAACTACCTGAGGTATGGAAGACGGCAAATGTAGTCCCCATTTTTAAGAAAGGAGACAAAAACGAGGCACTAAACTATAGACCAGTATCACTGACGTGTATAGTATGCAAAGTCGTGGAGAAGATTATCAGAAGGAGAGTGGTGGAGCTCCTGGAATGGAACAAGATTATAAACGACAACCAGCACGGATTTATGGAAGGCAAATTCTGTGTCACAAACCTGGAGTTTTATGACAAAGTAACAGAAGTAAGACACGAGAGAGATGGGTGGGTTGATTTCATTTTCTTGGACTGCAAGAAGGCCTTCGACACAGTTCCTCACAAGAGATTAGTGCAGAAGCTAGAAGATCATTCACGTATAACAGGAAGGGTACTGCAATGGATCAGAGAATACCTAACAGGGAGGCAACAACGAGTTATGGTACGGGATGAGTATCACAGTGGGCGCCTGTGACGAGCGGGGTCCCACAGGGGTCAGTCCTAGGACCAGTGCTATTTTTGTTATATGTGAATGCCATGATGGAAGGAATAGACTCAGAAGTGTTCCTGTTCGCAGACGATGTGAAGTTAATGAGGAGAATTAAATCAGATGAGGATCAGGCAGGACTACTGAGAGACCTGGACAGGCTGGACGGGTAGTCCAGTAACTGGCTCCTTGAATTTAACCCCGCCAAATGCAAAGTCATGAAGATCGTTGAAGGGCAAAGAAGACTTCAGACATAATATAGGTAGGTGGCCGAAGACTGCAAACCTCACTCAAGGAGAAAGATCTTGGGGTGAGTATAATACCAAGCACGTCTCCGGAAGCACACATCAACCAGATAACGGCTGCAGCAAATGAGCGCCTGAAAAACCTGAGAATAGCGTTCCGATACCTCAGTAAGGAATTTTTCAAGACTCTGTAAATTGTGTACGTCAGGCCTATACTGGAGTATGCAGCACCAGTTTGGAACCCACATCTTGTCAAGCACATCAAGAAATTATAGAACGTGCGAAGGTTTGCAACAAGGCTTGTTCCAGAGCTAAGGGGAATGTCCTGCGAAGAAATGTTAAGGGAAATTGGCCTGACGACACTGGAGGATAGGAGGGCTAGGGAAGACATGATAACGACATACAAAATACTGCGAGGAATAGATAAAGGGGACAGAGAGAGGATGTTCCAGAGATGGGACAGAAAGAAGGGGTCACAATTGGAAGTTGAAGACTCAGATGAGTCAAAGGGATATTAGGAAGCATTTCTTCAGTCACAGAGTTGTCAGGAAATGGAATAGTCTGGCAAGTGAGGTAGTGGAGGCAGGAACCATACATAGTTTTAAGACGAGGTATGATAAAGCTCACAGAGCAGGGAGAGAGAGGACCTAGTAGCGATCAGTGAAGATTCGGGACCAGGAGCTGAGTCTCGACCCCTGCAACCCCACACACACACACACAACACACACATACACAAAAAACAATCATTGTAATAAAAAACACAGTTTTAATACTAGACGTCTTCTTATCCTAATACCAATTTTTGTTTTTGTTTTAGTACCAACAACTTTAATGTTTTAATACCAACAACTTTTGTTGTAGTACCAACAACCTTAATATTTTAATACCAAGAAGCCCTATATATTAATGCCAAAAGCCTTTACTTTTAAATCCCCCAAAAATATGTTGGGATTTAAATGTAATGTGTTTATATAATAATTCCTACTTCCATAATGTTTTCAATACTGAAAGAAATATATCTTAATGTGACGTGTTTGTCTTAGTATCAATAGTCTTTAAATCTTTATACCAGCAGCCTTCATGTAACACCAACCTTTTTGTAATACCATTAGACTTCTTGTAATGCCGTCAAACTTCTAATACCATCAGACTTCTTCTAATACCATCACCCTTCTTTTAATATCATTAACCTTCTTGTAATACCATCAACCTTCCTGTAATACCATTAGACATCTTGTAATGCCGTCAAACTTCAAATACCATCAAACTTCTTTTAATACCATCAACCTTCTTCTACTATCATTAACCTTCTTATAATATCATCAACCTTCTTGTAATACCATTAGACTTCTTGTAATGTAATATTGGTAGAGTTACCGACAATATGTTAAGTAAAAGGACACAAATGCAACTAATGTGACATTTTATTGTGGCAACGTTTCGCTCTCCAGGAGCTTTGTCAAACTTCTAATACCATCAGACGTCTTTTAATACCATCAACCTTCTTCTAATATCATTAACCTTCTTGTAATACCATCAGACTTCTTGCAATACTATTAACCTTCTTGTAATACAATCAGCCTTCTATTAATACCATTAGACTTCTAATAACACCATCAGAATTCTTGTAATTTCATCAGCCTTCATGTCACACCAACAAACTTAAAGTTTTAGCGCCCCCTACGGTTGTTTCACTGCCCGGCCTGGTTATCTCCAGCCCGACCACTCACATCAGTTGTGTGAGTGTGTGACTTCTCATCTGTCAGCTTTCTCAGGGAAAGTTTCCCCACTCAGCTCTTGAGTGACGAGACAAAAGAGTTCGCTACTTCTCCCTGTCTCTCTCTAAATGTCTTTTGACTCTGAATTGAAAAGTTCGGCTGTTTGATGCTGGCGTCAGTTTAGGGGTAGAGGAGGAGGTGGTGAAGGAGGTGGGGGAAGAAGAGGAGGAGGAGGAGGAGGAGGAGGGGAAGAGTGTCACCAGGTACATTATAATAATAATGATAATAATTATTATCGTTATTATTATTATTAATGTTATTGTCAATATTATTAACCTAAAATATTTTATTTATGGCACCCTCTTTGCAGGAGCTAACAGCTAGAGCTCACCCTCTCAAAAAGACAAAACGTCGTACCAAATATCTGTAGTCACTAACAGGGTGAATGAGAAAATAACTGTTAGCATGATCTCAACGGGACGTAGATCTACGGGGAAGTACCTCGTCAGTGAAAGTATTGTTTTAAGAAGTGGTACGACTTGGATAATCATGTAGTGGATGCAGTGGATGGTAATATCATTCAAAGGTTTAATTCAAGGCCCAAGAGACTGGGAAGGAACCATTTCAGTAGACTTGAAGACTATTTAGGCAGGGCTCCACACACACAGTAGCGACCAATAAAGAGGCGGGGCCAGGAACTATTACTTAACCCCCTGCAACCACGACTTAACCCCCTGCAACCACAATTAGGCAGGTACAATTAGGTTACTACAAACACACACAGATGGTAACAAAACACACAACTCCTGCACCACCTTCACACACACACAGACACACATGTTAAAGCAGTCAGCGCACAACCGAAAGGTCCCAAGTTCAACTCCACGTCAGAACCAGACGTATTGATAAATCCCTTCACACCTGCTGCCCCTGTTCACCTAGCAGTAAATAGGTACCAGGGTGTTAGCCGACTGTTGCGGGTCGCATCCTGGGGGGGAAAAGGTCAAACAGTTCCTATAAAAATGGAGATAGAATTCGACACCCATTCTACTGCTCTCCTTGAGAAATGTATTCATTCAGAAGAGGTGCCAGGATGCCTTTGAAGGGCTTTTGATCCAAGCAACTGCAGTCACCTTCAACCCTGAATCCAAATTGATTAGCGACCCAATGATTAAAATAAAAGAAATAGTCAACTATGAATAGGCCAGCAATTATAATGAGATTACACGCGTAAAACTTTAATGAGACGTTTCGCCCTAGGATGAATTTTTTGGGGGACACTTGTTTTTTTTCTCTAGGCAAAGCTTTATTGGGACAACGTTTAGATGTAAACGCTTTCATTGTGACAATGTTTCGCTCTGCATAGAGCTTTTCATATCTCCTTAGATAGAAACGTTGTGACGAACGATTTTTCTGTTACATGTATGACAGATAACCGTATCCATTATTATTATTATTATTATTATTATTATTATTATTATTATTTTTATTATTATTTTTATTATTTTTTTTTTATTATTATTATTATTACATTATTATTTTTATTATTTTTATTATTATTATTATTATTATTTATTATTATTATTATTATTATTATTATTATTATTATTATTATTATTTTTATTTTTATTTTTATTTTTATTATTATTTTTATTTTTATTATTATTATTATTATTATTTTTATTTTTATTTTTATTATTATTTTTATTTTTATTATTATTATTATTATTATTTCTATTACCACTATGATTTATGATTATTATTATTATTTCTATTATTATTAGTATTATTGTTATTATTATCATTACTATTTGAAATGATAAATCCGTGCGTGTTACTCAGCACATAGAGTTGTGAAGGCTCGATATTCCGTTCGATAAAAAGAGTTGTAAATTTGATGAGAAAATTGCACAGCACATGCAAAGCTATCTTGTACGTGGCAACACACACACACACACACACACACACACACACACACACACACACACACACACGTCTTTTCAATGTACAATCTGCAACATTAATTTATTTTTATTAGTGTTGAAAGCAATTAACACCTCTTCACCGATATGTCATTTCGGAGAGAGAGAGAGAGAGAGAGAGAGAGAGAGAGAGAGGTCCTTCTATTTAACCCTTTTGACTAAAAAAAAAAATTTTCTCTTTCCACGCTCTTCTCCTCCTGGCATCTTCAGGTAAGTTATACACATGTGTTTGTGGTTTGTGTTGCTGATGTTCCATCGGTGTTGGTTTGTTCAGTTATTTTTATAGGTCATATGTCTAATTATTAAAGGTCGCATTTCCCATCTACACGAATATATATATATATATATGATAGCTCCTTTCAGTAATGCAGAAATGAGCAGTAGTTCTCAGCAGATTCTTTCGGTGGAACGTTCTTTCCAAGAAAGAGATGCTTAGTGCCCCAGGCCTAACAGTGCCAGGTGCTAGCAAGGTTGAGCATTATAGGAATGGAAGATAGTCAGCCCACAAGCTCTGGTGATGGAGTGACTACCTAACGAACTTAACATTAATAACATGACAATTATAAAAAATTTGGTTAGATTTGGGCACTATATAAAACACTTTACATTTTGAATATAGATATTTCTGGCATTTGTGTGTGTGTACTCACCTAATTGTGGTTGCAGGGGTCGAGAATCAGCTCCTGGCCCGCCTCTTTGCTGTCCGCTACTGGGTCTCTGCTCTCCCAGCTCCATAAGCTTTATCATACCTTGTCTTAAAACTATGTATGGTTTCCGCCTCCACTATATCGTTCGCTAGACTATTCCACTTCCTAACTACTCTATGGCTGAAGAAATGCTTCCTAACATCCCTTTTGACTCATCTGAGTCTTCAGCTTCCAGTTGTGTCCCCTTGTTTCTGTGTTCCCTCTCTGGAACATCCTGTCACTATCTACCTTGTCGATTCCCCGCAGTATTTTGTATGTCGTTATCATGTCTCCTCTAACCCTTCTGTCCTCCAGTGTTGTTAGTCCTATTTCCCTCAACCTTTCTTCATAGGACAGACCCCTGAGTTGTGGAACTAGCCTTGTCGCAAACCTTTGTACTTTCTCTAATTTCCTGACGTGCTTGACCAGGTGTGGGTTCCAGACTGGTGCTGCATACTCTAGTATGGGCCTGACGTACACGGTGTACAGTGTCTTGAACGATTCCTTGTTAAGGTAACGGAACGCTAATCTTAGGTTTGCCAGTCTCCCATATGCTGCCGCAGTTATCTGGTTGATGTGTGTTTCCGGAGACGTGCTTGGCATTATACTCACCCCAAGGTCTTTCTCCTTTGATGAAGTTTGTAGCCTTTGTCCACCTAGCCTGTACTCTGTCAGTGGTCTTCTTTGCCCTTCTCCGATCTTCATGACTTTGCATTTGGTGGAGTTAAATTCGAGAAGCCAGTTGCTAGACCAGATGTCAAGCTTGTCCAGGTCTGTTTGAAGTCCTGCTTGGTCTTCATCCGATGTGATTCTCCTCATTAATTTCACGTCATCTGCGAACAGACACTTCTGAGTCTATCCCGTCCGTCATGTCATTCACATATGTGTATGTGTGTGTGTGTGTGTGTGTTTTATAGCCACTTAACACCAGACCTCCTTTCTTTTCCGTAATAGGCCTATGACGTAAGGTTGTATGATCCACACGCTGTGCATCACAGAGCGCATGACGTCAGACGTTCCGCTTAATGCGGCGCAATAAAAGCGTGACGTCAGAACTTCCGCTAATGTCCTTACTAATTTTTATTAGTCATGGAAATGGTCTCTTTTTGTACATTTTTGTTCATTTCCTTAAGTAATGTTAATTTTTATTAGATTTCATATATTTTAAATTGTTTTTGTCCATTTCTTTAATGTCTTCTTCAATGTTCTATATTTTTTCTATGCTTTACTTTTTGTTCTGTCTTTACTGGTTTGTTTTCGTAATTATTTTTTTTTATTTTTTATTGTTTTTTTAAGTGTTTTCTCTGTTTTATGACGTTTGATTGTTTTAATGGATGTATCGTCATTGGTCTCATTATTGTCACACATATATTAATAATAGTACCACAAATAATAATAATAATAATAATGTTAATTATAATTATACTAATAAAAATACTAATAATTATAATTACTACTGCTAATAATAATATCAAGAATATTATTAAAAATTGCTACGATATCTGCAATTAATATTGTGGCGGCTTCAGCATGGCGACACAAAACGGATACCATTAGAATACAGCAGACATCAGAATACAGCAGAACAGCAAAAGCAGAATACAGCAGATATCACAGTACCGCAAACAAAATAAAAATACAGCAGATAACAATATCAGAATACTGCTGGTCAATAGCCAAGCTGACGGCAGCAGCAACAGCAGAATCAGTGGCAGCAGACGCCAGCAGACACTCCAGGTAGAAGAACAGCCCTCTGAGATACGCTCAATGGCATGAATATTCAAACAGAAATTTCTTTTTCATTTATAGAGACTGGGGCCCCTACCCCCCAACCTACCTCCAACCTCCCCCAAAACTCTCCCCCTCCATCCAAACCCCACCCTCTCCCACCCTCAACCCACCGTCACCCCATGGTGGGCGGAAAAAATGAGGATGGGAAATATCAGTCATGAGAAGTTGGGTGATATGGTTGACTTGGGTGTAAGCGGGAGAGGGGTTATTAGATGGAGAATTAGAGGTATTGGAAAGATGAAGGGGATATTTTGAGGAACTGTTAAGTGTTGATGAAGACAGGGAATCTTTGATTTCGTGTATTGGTCAGGGAGGTATAACATATTGTAGGAGTGAGGAAGAGCCAGTTGTGAGTGTGGGGGAAGTGCCTGAGGCAGTGGACAGTATGAAACTGGGTCAAACAGCTGGGAATTATGGGGTAAAGACAGAAATGCTAAAAGCAGGTGGGAATATAGCTTTGGAGTGGTTAGTGCTTTTATTTAATAAATGTATGGAAGAGGGTAAAGTACCTAGGGACTGGCAGAAAGCATGCATAGTCCTTTGTATAAAGGCAAAGGGGATAAAAGAGAGTGAAAAATTATAGGGGAATAAGCCTGTTGAGTACTTGGTAAAGTGTATGGTAGTTATTATTGAAAGAATTAAGAGTAAGACGGAGAGCAGGATTACAGATGAACAAGGAGGCTTTAGGAAGGGTAGGGGGTGTGTAGACCAAGTGTTTATAGTGAAATATATATGTGAACAGTATTTAGATAGTAAAGAGGTTTTTGTGGCATTTTTGGAATTGGAAAATGCGTGTGAAAGGGTGGGTAGGGAAGCAATGAGGCATATTTTGCAAATGTGTGGAATAGTTGGTAGGTTACTGAAAGCAGTGAAGAGTTTTTAAGAGGATAATGAGGCTCAAGTTAGAGTATGTAGGAGAGAGAGACATTATTTCCCAGAAAAAGTAGGCCTTAGACAAGGATGTGTGATGTCACCATGGTTGTTCAATATATTTATAGATGGAATTGAAAGAGAAGTGAATGCTTGGGTGTTGGGAAAAGGTGTGGGATTAAGAGAGAAAGAATCTAACACAAAGTAGGAGTTGTCACAGTTGATCACAGTTGCCACAGAGATTCTGAAAAGGTGATGAGGGTAATAATAAATCTAGATGAAGATTGGAAATTAGACTGGAGGGAGGGAGAATAGAGGAAGTGAATGTATTCAGATATTTGGAAGTGGACATGTCATCAGATGTGAATTATAGGATTGAGGAGGGAAAAAAGGTGAGCGGTGCTCTGAGGAGTCTGTGGAGACAAAGAACCTTATTCATGGAAGGAAAGAAGGGAATGTATGAGAGTATAAGGGTACCAACGCTCTTATATGGGTGTGAAACATTGGTGGTGAATGTTGCAACAAAAAGAAGGCTGGAGACAGTGGAGATGTCGTGTCTGAGGGCAATGTGTGGTGTTAATGTTATGCAGGGAATCCGTAGCTTGGAGATTAGAAGGAGGTGTGGGGTTTCTAAAAGTTTTATCCAGAGGTATTATCCCCTCAAAGATTTATTAAGTTATACCATGAATTAAGGAAAGATCCTAGACTTGACCTTACGAAAGCAAAGTAAATCCGATAGTAATTATGGACAAGGTAGATTATAGGAAAAAAATAATGAACATGTTATTTGAAGACTGGGGAACTGACGTGCCCCGTAAGTGAGTAGTTGATATTTGATGCTTCTCCTTCCTGGACATCTTTTATATGTTGCTTTATTGATAATTACGATATAAGAAAGTTTCAGATACTGGTGTTCAATGGTAAAACATTACAGTGAGAGTCGGGTATCAGCAATTTTCTTACAAGCTGCATACGGGTCTCTCATTGTGAATCGGATTGTGGTATCCCTTGCAGAGACATATAAATTAAGTAGTACAACCTCATCCTGATCGGTCAGAATGCCACAGCACGTCAACACTATACACAAGCCAACACTAGATGTCACTGGTTACAATACCGAGTTCATTCAAGTATACTCGATATAAACAGTACTCATCCATCAACTCCCTATGTTTCATATTCTCTTTTCTTTTCTGTTCTTGGTATTCTTGGATGGGTGCACTATGGGTGGATGAGTATGAAGGTGGATGAGCGTCAGAGCTGGAGGGTAGGTAGGTGGGTGTTTTTAAGAGTGGGGAGGTAGGTGGGCGTGAGACGGAGAGGGTGGTTGGGTGGGTGTGAGAAATGGCAGGATTGAAGTAAACAAGACAGGTGGTAGTGGTGGGAATGTTGGTGGTGGTGGGAATGGTGGTGGTAGTGGTGATGGTTGTGGTGGTGGTGGTGGTGGGAATGGTGGTGGTGCTGCTGGTGGTGGTAATGGTTGTGGTGGTGGTGGTAGTGGTGGTGGTAATGGTGGTGGTGCTGGTGATGGTTGTGGTGGTGGTGGGAATGGTGGGGTGGTAGTGGGAATGGTGGTGGTGGTGGTGGGAATGGTAGGGGTGGTGATGATGGTTGTGGTGGGAATGGTGGAGGTGGTGGTGATGGTTGTGGTGGGGTAGTGGTGATGGTTGTGGTGGTGGTGGTGGCAGCTGTGGTGGTAGTAGGGGTGGTGGTGATGGTGGTAGTAGTGGTGGTGGTGGTGTTGGTGGTGGTTGTGGTAGGGGTTGTGGTGGTGGTGGTAGGGGTTGTTGTTGTGGTGGTAGTAGTGGTAATGGTGGGGGTGGTGGTGGTGGGGGTGGTGGTGGTAATGGTGGGGGTGGTGGTGGTGGTGGTGGTGGTGGTGGGGAGTGTGATGGTAGCATCGATTGCTGCTTCCCCACGCATGCCCACCTGCCTTGCTTCTGCCACTGCCACCACCCCTGCCACCACCCCTACCACTACCCCTGCCACCACCTTCCCTACTACCACCTATCATCACCCCTGCCACCACCTCTGTTGCTACCACCTACCATCACCCCTGCCACCATCTCCCCTACTGCCACCTATCACCTCTCCTGCCACCACCTCCCCTACTAAAACCTCTCATCAATCCTGCCACCACATCCCCTACTACCACCACTCATCACCCCTGCCACCACCTCCCCTACTTCCACCTCTCATCACCCCTGCCACCACCTCCCCTACCATCTCTCATCACCCCTGCCACCACCTTCCCTACTACCACTTATTACCCCTGCCACCACCACCTCTACTACCACCTATCATCTCCCCTGGCACCACCACCTCTACTACCACCTATTATCTCCCCTGGCACCACCACTGTTACTACCACCTGTCATCACCCGTGCCACCCTGCCACCGCCTCCACTGGTACCACTCCCCCTGCCACCACCTCCCTTACTACTCCCTCCTTTCATCTCCCCTGCCACCACCTCCCCATCTACCACCTATCGTCTCCCCTGCTACCACCTCCCCTACTACCACCTCTAATCACCCCTGCCACCACCTCCTCTGCCACCACCTCCCCTACTATCACCAATCATCTCCCCTGCCACAACATCCGCTACTACCACCTATCATCACCCCTGCCACCACCACCTCTACTACCACCTATCATCACCCCTGCCACCACCTCCGCTAGTACCACCTATCATCTCCCCTACCACCACCCCTGCTATCTCTCTCACCTCCCCTGCTATCACCTCTGTCACCACCCCTATCACCTCTACCACCACATTCTTTACTACCACCTATCATCACCCCTGCCACTACCCCTGCTACCACCTCCTCTAGTACCATCTATCATCTCCCCTACCACCACCCCTGTTATCACCTCTTTCACCACCAGTGCTATCACCTCTGCCACCACCCCTGCTATCAACTCTGCCACCACCCCTGCTATCACCCCTGCCACTTCCCCTGCAATCACCCTTGCCACCACCACCACTACTTTTATCTTTCATTATATTACCGACAAACGATGAATAAGACACATATGAAACACCTGGGTATCTTCAGGCTGATCCAGGCTACGAGCCTGGGTATCTTCAGGCTGATCCAGGCTACGAGCCTGGGTATCTTCAGGCTGATCCAGGCTACGAGCCTGGGTATCTTCAGGCTGATCCAGGCTACGAGCCTGGGTATCTTCAGGCTGATCCAGGCTACGGGCCTGGGTATCTTCAGGCTGATCGAGGCTACGAGCCTGGGTATCTTCAGGCTTATCCAGGCTACGAGCGAGGGTATCTTCAGGCTGATCCAGGCTACGAGCCTAGGTATCTTCAGGCTGATCCAGGCTACGATCCTGGGTATCTTCAGGCTGATCCAAGCTACGAGCCTGAACACCTATCAAGGGACTGATTACCTCATTTTCTACTGTCTCCAAATTGAACACCTTTTACCATGGGACTGATTATCGCATCTTCTAGTGTCTCCAAAATTGGAGACCTATCAGTGGACTGATTACCGCATCTTCTACTGTTTCATAACTGACCATCTCTCAAGACTTGGAGACTGATTACCACATCTACTGTTTAATTCATGTTAAGCGCTAAACCCATGTGGGTCATTCAGCGCAAGACATGTTGGAGGCTGGATCCCCCGGGTGTTGGGCGCGAGACAGATGCACTCCCTATTTGTACTCACCTATATCCCAAAAGAATAAACTAGTGAACCTTTCTATAATACGAACCTGGGTACTTCTGTTCCACACTCAGCTGTCTATGTCCATCTTCTACTCTCTCCAGTTTGTGTTCTGTATTAAGTCGAAAAAGTCACTGGGATGGCGAAACGTCTTCAAAATATATATACCCAGGCGTTGCACATGTGTCTCAGTCATCTAGGTGAAACGTCGAACTTAATGAAATTTCCTAAAAGTGCGCTTTGAGCTTATTTATATACAAAAGTTAAGGATCAAAAGTCATGAATAACAAGCAGCAACGAAGAGAATTTCAGCCAAAATTCCTTTCCAGCCAGCAAATGGAAATAATTCTGATGAACAAGGGTTGTATATGATGAATGGTATGAATGACTGCATCGATGAATGGCAGAATGAGCAACACAGTTTGTGAATGTTGACACTAAAGAATGACAAATCTGAGGGGATTAAAAAAATCGGCCGGAGTTTAAATTCAGTTCTATAAATAATGCAATATGACAGAAAATAGCACCTAATATATATATATATATATATATATATATATATATATATATATATATATATATATATATATATATATATATATATATATATATAATTCAACAGCGGAAGCTGCAAAATCAGAAAACATTATGGAAACATGTTTAACTAAACATATAATAATGCAATAAAATGGACTCGTGCAGAGAGATATATATAAAATACAATGAGAACGCATCAAAATATGAAGGCAATGTATTATTGGGGAAAAAATTATTATAAACTCTTCACTGAGTGAGTTTCTCAATTATTCTCGGCTAAATTACAATGAAACGATGAAAACAATAACACCATTTTTTTTCCACTCAACTTCGTCAGCGTTCAAGTCATTATTTCTTCCCCAAACAAAAGCCATCTCAGTTGACTGATTCCCGGATCCGCTCTTTACCTCTGCACTTTATTAATAAGGCATTGAAAGGCTATTTTATTTCAGCGCTGAGTGTATTCATGAGTAAATACGTGCGTGGGAAGAAGGTCGATGGATACGTGAATGGAAGGGAGAATGTGATACAGTAATTAAGATTCTTTTTATTGTGGAGAGAGAGAGAGAGAGAGAGAGAGAGAGAGAGAGAGAGAGAGAGAGAGAGAGAGAGAGAGAGAGAGAGAGAGAGTATTGGGGTGGATGAATAGATTGGCTGGGCGCGGAGAATGAACGTTACATAATATATTTACGTACGTGTATGTATAGTAGAAATATATATATATATATATATATATATATATATATATATATATATATATATATATATATATATATATATTAATGCTGAAGCAAATAAAGTTGAATTGTGAAAAGAAAATCCATGGTGAGGCTGATTGTGTCAAAGAGAGGGAATGAAGGAGAGAGGGGAGTGAGGGAGAATGATGTCCTGAGGGCAGCAAGAGCTGGAGGGGGAAGAAAGCAGGAGAGGGATGGAAGCAGGCAGGTTAATAGGAGGGAGAGAGAGAGTCGGGGAAACAGGGTAGGGGTGTACCCTTCAGTGGGAGGGAGGAGGAAACAGTGCCAAGTCAACATAGATGAAATAAGGATGGAGTGTAATGTTTCTTGTGTATCTGGAAGAGGGAAGGAGGTGGAATGTAGGGAGGGAGGGAGGGTTGAAGGGATGGAGGGAGGAAAAAGAGGGAGTGTTGTAGACAGTAACAGGTGAAGGCATAGTAGGATGGAGGGGCAAAGAAAGGAAATGGGAGGGAAGGACAAAGGAAAGCATTGAATGGTTGGAAAGCAAGAGAGAGAGAGAGAGAGAGAGAGAGAGGAAGTAAGAAAATGAGAGAAGATGAAGGATGGAAGAGAAACAGAGTGGATGAGAGAGTATCAAGTACACATAGCAGAAACGATGGAGGCAAATGAGTTGGAAGAATTGAAGAAGGGGAACAAGGACGGAAGAGGAGCAACGAGGAAGGAGAAGAGCAACGAGGAAGGAGAAGAGCAACGAGGAAGGAGAAGAGCAACGAGGAAGGAGAAGAGCAACGAGGAAGGAGAAGAACAACGAGGAAGGAGAAGAACAAGGAAGATGAACGTAAGTCGAAGAACTAGGAGGGAGACCAACAGGAGGAGGAGAGAAAAAAAGTGGAGAGGAAGAATTTAGAAGAAAGGAAAAGAACAAGGAAGACTACGGACGATAGATGGAGAACAAGGAATACTACGGACGATAGATGGAGAACAAGGAATACTACGGACGATAGATGGAGAACAAGGAATACTACGGACGATAGATGGAGAACAAGGAATACTACGGACGATAGATAAAAAAACATAGATGATGTTAGATAGAAAGATGGACTCTGCAACCGAAATCTAAATCTATCCCAACACAGAAGACAAAGGGTAAGTGTTTATCAACGATAATTATCGTGATAGTAAGAACAAGGGAAATAAATACGCGACATTCCTTACGACCATAAGGACACAATTATAAGAACGAGATTTTTAGTGAGGTAACGTTTCGCTCTGTGTAGAGCTTTATCTAGTCATGTTTCACTCTGTTTAGAGCTTTATCTAGTCATGTTTCGCTCTGTGTAGAGCTTTATCTAGTCATGTTTCACTCTGTGTAGAGCTTTATCTAGTCATGTTTCACTCTGTGTAGAGCTTTATCTAGTCATGTTTCACTTTGTGTAGAGCTTTATCAAGTCATGTTTCACTCTGTGTAGAGCTTTATCAAGTCAACGATCATGAAATCAATAATAGACCTTAAGCGCGACGCAAAAGCTTTATAAAGTCAATGCAAACATCACCGCTTCCTGATTATATAAGAGCATTATTTTTTAATTAACATTGTTACGAACGCTTGTATTTTATACATAACGAAATTAAACGAAATTCGATTGTTTCTGCTAAAGATTCAGTCCAAGCAGATGAAGTCAGAGTAGAAAAGCGTAAGGTTCTCTAATTGTTCTTCACGGTCCACTCTTCAACTGCTAGCAGAAGAAATTGGCTCATGATCTGATATGCTGTAAATTAATACAAGAGACAACTCACGTTTTGAAATTTAAGAGACGGGAATAACTTAGAAGCGTAGATTTAACCAAAGGGGACATTTAAGACTTGTAAATTTAATAGAAGGGGACATTTAAGATTTGTAAATTTAATAGAAGAGGAAATTTAATACCTGTAAATTTAATAGAAGAAGAAATTTAATACTTGTAAATTTAATAGAATGGGACATTTTAGACTGTAAATTTAACAGAAGAGAACATTTAATACTTGTAAATTTAACAGAAGAGGACATTTTAAGACTTGTAAATTTAACAGAAGAGGACATTTTAAGACTTGTAAATTTAACAGAAGAGGACATTTTAAGACTTGTAAATTTAACAGAAGAGGACATTTTAAGACTTGTAAATTTAACAGAAGAGGACATTTTAGGACTTGTAAATTTAACAGAAGAGGACATTTTAAGACTTGTAAATTTAACAGAAGAGGACATTTTAAGACTTGTAAATTTAACAGAAAGGCAAATATTTAGGCGCACGATTTACAAAAAGGGACAATTTACACTTGTAAATTTAGAAGACGGGAACAATTTACACTTGAAAATTAAGAGGAACAATTTACTTGAAAATTAGAGACGGAACAATTTACACTTGTAAATTTAGAAGACGGAACAATTTACACTTGTAAATTTAGAAGACGGAACAATTTACACTTGTAAATTTAGAAGACGGAACAATTTACACTTTGTAAATTTAGAAGACGGGAACAATTTACACTTGTAAATTTAGAAGACGGGAACAATTTACACTTGTAAATTTAGAAGACGGGAACAATTTACACTTGTAAATTTAGAAGACGGGAACAATTTACACTTGTAAATTTAGAAGACGGAACAAACTTTAAAACGGAACAATTTACACTTGTAAATTTAGAAGACGGAACAATTTACACTTGTAAATTTAGAAGACGGGAACAATTTACACTTGTAAATTTAGAAGACGGAACAATTTACACTTGTAAATTTAGAAGACGGAACAATTTACACTTGTAAATTTAGAAGACGGAACAATTTACACTTGTAAATTTAGAAGACGGAACAATTTACACTTGTAAATTTAGAAGACGGAACAATTTACACTGTAAATTTAGAAGACGGAACAATTTACACTTGTAAATTTAGAAGACGGGAACAATTTACACTTGTAAATTTAGAAGACGGGAACAATTTACACTTGTAAATTTAGAAGACGGGAACAATTTACACTTGTAAATTTAGAAGACGGGAACAATTTACACTTGTAAATTTAGAAGACGGGAACAATTTACACTTGTAAATTTAGAAGACGGGAACAATTTACACTTGTAAATTTAGAAGACGGGAACAATTTACACTTGTAAATTTAGAAGACAAGAACAATTTACACTTGTAAATTTAGAAGACGGAACAATTTACACTTGTAAATTTAGAAGACGGAACAATTTACACTTGTAAATTTAGAAGACGGAACAATTTACACTTGTAAATTTAGAAGACGGAACAATTTACACTTGTAAATTTAGAAGACGGAACAATTTACACTTGTAAATTTAGAAGACGGAACAATTTACACTTGTAAATTTAGAAGACGGGAACAATTTACACTTGTAAATTTAGAAGACGGGAACAATTTACACTTGTAAATTTAGAAGACGGGAACAATTTACACTTGTAAATTTAGAAGACGGGAACAATTTACACTTGTAAATTTAGAAGACGGGAACAATTTACACTTGTAAATTTAGAAGACGGGAACAATTTACACTTGTAAATTTAGAAGACGGGAACAATTTACACTTGTAAATTTAGAAGACGGAACAATTTACACTTGTAAATTTAGAAGACGGAACAATTTACACTTGTAAATTTAGAAGACGGAACAATTTACACTTGTAAATTTAGAAGACAGGAACAATTTACACTTGTAAATTTAGAAGACGGAACAATTTACACTTGTAAATTTAGAAGACGGAACAATTTACACTTGAAATTTAGAAGACGGAACAATTTACACTTGCAAATTTAGAAGACGGAACAATTTACACTTGCAAATTTAGAAGACGGGAACAATTTACACTTGCAAATTTAGAAGACGGAACAATTTACACTTGCAAATTTAGAAGACGGGAACAATTT
>WNWK01001314.1:72500-82500 GCA_009830355.1 Cherax destructor
GTGCAATGTTGCAGAGGTAGCAACAGAAGGTTGCAACATTGCACAGCTCCTGATGACGCACTGAAAAGTGTGAAAGTACTTGAGCTAAAGATTTCCACCCCTTGGCTTGTCTTGCATTGTTAAGATCGACTGTCTGTGATTGTTTGCATATATATATATATATATATATATATATATATATATATATATATATATATATATATATATATATATATATATATATATATATATATAATCTTTAAAGCTGCGTAGTGTGTGTGTGTGTGTACTCACCTAGTTGTTGTTGCAGGGGTCGAGGCACAGCTCCTGGCCCCGCCTCTTCACTGGCCGCTACTGGGTCACTCTCCCTGTGCCATGAGCTTTATCATACCTGCCTCCACTACATCACTTCCCAAACTATTCCACTTCCTGACAACTCTGTGACTGAAGAAATACTTCTTAACATCCCTGTGATTCATCTGAGTTTTCAACTTCCAACTGTGTCCCCTTGTTGCTGTGTCCCATCTCTGGAACATTCTGTCTCTGTCAACCTTGTCAATTCCTCTCAGTATTTTATATGTCGTTATCATGTCCCCCCTATCTCTCCTGTCCTCCAGTGTCGTCAGGTCGATTTCCCTTAACCTCTCCTCGTAGGACATACCCCTTAGCTCCGGGACTAGTCTTGTTGCAAACCTTTGCACTTTCTCTAGCTTCTTTACGTGCTTGGCTAGGTGTGGGTTCCAAACTGGTGCTGCATACTCCAGTATGGGCCTAAAGTACACAGTGTACAGGGTCCTGAACGATTCTTTATTAAGATGTCGGAATGCTGTTCTTAGGTTTGCTAGACGCGCGTATGCTGCAGCAGTGTGTGAGTGTGTGTGTGAGAGAGATATTGGGACACAGTTAATTTATCAGGGAAAAAAATCTTCGCGACAACATCTTCTGAAACGTTGTCTGATAGGCAGAAAATGAATCTGTCAGCAACATAATCACAGCCTAGTTTTAATTTATCTTCATCCAGGACCCAAAAAAAAGAGAGAGAGATCGCAGTCAACAAGACCCACTACACGGAGACTGGTAAGGTTCCCCAACTGACACTCTTATCCACTCCGCAACAAATGCCTCAAAAGGTGGGCAGCCTGTTTCACAAGCCATGTTTCTTCCCAGCCCGGGCACATCAGTAGGCCTCAAGCATTGTTTCAAGTTATTTCATTCTCGTCCTGTATGTTCTGACCTCACAAGCGATTTTAAATCAATGCACCAGCAGTACTCGCCCCAATCATGTTCCTCATTCTCATATCAGACATAGACAGAGATGTTAACCATAGCACTGTATCATCCTTTGCAGACGATACTAGGATCTGCATGAGTGTCATCCATTGAGGACACGGCAAGTCTCCAAGAAGATGTAATCCAAGTTTTCCAATGGGCAGAGAACAATATAATGTTCAATGAAGACAAATTCCAACTATACTACGTTATGGAAAATTGGAGGAAATAATAGCTAGGACTGAGTATACTACAAACTCTAATCACACAATAGAGTGAAATAGCAATGTGAGTGACCTGGAAGTGGTAATGTCCGAATATCTCACCTCCAAGGACCACAACAATGCCACTATCACATCTGCGAGGAAACTGATAGGATGGATAATTCAAGACAAGAGATGCCAAGCCTAAGATGATCCTTTTCAAATCACTTCTCTCTAGGCTGGAATACAGCTGTACATTAACATCCCCATTCAATGCAGGTGAAATTGCAGATCTAGAGAATGTACAGAGAACCTTTACTGCACGTATAAGTTCCATCAAACACCTTAACTACTGGGAACGCCTGGAAGCACTTGACTTGTACTCACTGGAGCGCAGGCGAGAGAGATATATCATAATCTACACCTGGAAGATTCTGGAGGGACTGGTCCCTAACCTGCACACAGAAATCACTCCCTACAAAACAAAAGACTTGGCAGAAGATGTAACATACCCCCAGTGAAAAGTAGGGGCGCCACTGGTACACTAAGAGAAAACACAATAAGTGTCCGGTGCCCAAGACTGTTCAACAGCCTCCCACCAGCCATAAGGAGAATTACCAGTAGACCACTGGTTGTCTTGAAGAGGGAGCTGGACAGATACCTAAAGTCAGTGCCAGATCAGCCGAGCTGTGGTTCGTATGTTGGACTACGTGCGGCCAGCGGTAACAGCCTCGTTGATCAGGCCCTGATCCACCAGGAGGCCTGGTCATGGACCGGGACGCGGGGGCGTTGATCCCTGGAATACCTTCCAGTTAGACTCCAGGTAGGTAGAAACAAGCGGGTATATACAGAGCGTCACTTGGGGAACATTACCAGTCTCCCAGACTGCGATCTTTCTCTGTATATACCAGCCTGTTTCTGCGTGGTGCATTGATCGAATTAGCGAATGCGTATGCTACTGCGCATATCCTAACGTATCAAACTCATTTTTACCTTTCCTTGACGTTTATGTCTACCGCTCTGTGACATGCATTTCTCCCTCCTTCTTCAACAGGACATAGAACAATCGGAAACACGTTTAAATGCAGTATGAGAGAAATTCAGGGGAATGGCGAGAGGGACAGGGAGCTGAGAGACACACAGAGAAAGAGAGGGAGAGGGATGAGAAAAAAATTGAGAGAGAAACGAGTTGATCAGCTGAGGTACCCGACAGTGAGGGGCAGATGAGCGTAAACATTGTGTGAAGAGAGTCTACAGAAGCCTAAGATTAACTCATTAAAGAACTTGTCCAGCGTTTTCCACTCCACAACACTGACTTCAGACCACCTCAGTTGGGGCAAAGCGAAAAAATCAATGCTCTCTCTCCGCCCTTCTCTCTTTCTGTCAACACTGCAAATGAGACTAATCAAACCACAATAATAGCGATTCGCCCTCCAAGTGCTACCAGTGGAGTCCCCCAGGGCTCAATCCTAACTCCCTTAGCATTGATTGCATACTTAGATGACTTAAAATTTGATAATGAATTTGGCATAAGGTTAGACGATATATATATATATATTTTTTTTTTTTTTTTTAACACATCGGCCGATTCCCACCAAGGCAGGGTGGCCCGAAAAAGAAAAACTTTCATCATCATTCACTCCATCACTGTCTTGCCAGAAGGGTGCTTTAC
Organism: Cherax destructor; assembly: GCA_009830355.1. NCBI lineage: Eukaryota > Metazoa > Arthropoda > Malacostraca > Decapoda > Parastacidae > Cherax > Cherax destructor. The sequence continues at coordinate 75,624 of WNWK01001314.1, forward strand.
ACTACAGTTATAAAACTGCAACATTTACACCCCTCCTTCAGAGTGCCGGCACTGTACTTCCCATCTCCAGAACTCAAGTCCGGCCTGCCGGTTTCCCTGAATCCCTTCATAAATGTTACTTTGCTCACACTCCAACAGCACGTCAAGTATTAAAAACCATATGCCTCCATTCACTCCTATGAAATACGCTCACACATGCTTGCTGGAAATCCAAGCCCCTCGCACACAAAACTTCCTTTACCCCCTCCCTCCAACCTTTCCTAGGCCGACCCCTACCCCGCCTTCCCTCCACTACAGATTTATACACTCTCGAAGTCACTCTGTCTCGTTCCATTCTCTCTACATGTCCAAACCACCTCAACAACCCCTCCTCAGCTCTCTGGACAATCGTTTTGGTAATCCCGCACCTCCTCCTAATTTCCAAACTCCGAATTCTCTGCATTATATTCTCACCACACATTGACCTCAGACATGACATCTCCACTGCCTCCAGCCTTCTCCTCGTTGCAACATTCATCACCCATGCTTCACACCCATATAAGAGCGTTGGTATAACTATACTCTCATACATTCCCTCTTTACTTCCATGGACAAGGTTCTTTGTCTCCACAGACTCCGAAGTGCTCCACTCACCCTTTCCCCTCATCAATTCTATGATTCACCTCATCCTTCATAGACCCATCCGCCGACATGTCCACTCCCAAATATCTGAATACATTCACCTCCTCCATACTCTCTCCCTCCAATCTGATATCCAATCTTTCGTCACCTATTCTTTTTGTTATCCTCATCACCTTACTCTTTCCTATATTCACTTTCAATTTTCTTCTTTTACACACCCTACCAAATTCATCCACCAACCTCTGCAGCTTCTCTTCAGAATCTCCCAAAAGCACAGTGTCATCAGCAAAAAGCAACTGTGACATATATATATATATATATATATATATATATATATATATATATATATATATATTTATATATATATATATGTCGTGCCGATTAGGTAAAACTGGTCAATTAGCAAGAACTCATTTAAAATTAAGTCCTTTCTAACATTTTCTCTTATACGTTTAAAGATATATTTTTTTCATTTATGTTAATGTAAAAAATTTTAATTTTGTTCCAAGAGAAACTTTGAAAACCTACCTAACCTTATTACAACAAGCGGAATTTAATTTAGCCTAACCCAACTAAATATATTTTGGATACGTTAACAGTAATTTAATAATAAACAAACACAATGAAATATATTTTTTTCTTTAGGTTCAGAATGATTTTTGCGAAATTATTGCATACACAAATTTTCACTTGTCTTATATGGCAAGAAGAGCGTTGCTATTTAAGCCAAAATCGCAAGTTTTACCTAATCGGCACGACATATATATATATATATATATATATATATATATATATATGTATGTATACCTGACTATACCTGTGTGTCGACACTGGCTGACACCTACATCCATCACAGTGTCGGACCACAGGGAGGGGTACAAGATTGGCAAGTACAGGGACATAAGTCAACAGCATCAGTTTGTCCCAGTTGGATCAGAGACCTTGGGATCATGGGGAAAAATGCAACACGTTTTCTTAAAGAACTGGGTTCCAGACTCATCGAGACCATCAGGGACCCAAGGGCAGCCCCTTTCATGTTCCAGCGCCTCAGCGTGGCTTTCCAGAGGGGAAATGCGTGCTGCATACTGGGCTCGCGTCCGGCTTTGGAGGAGCTGGAGGAAATTCATAATTTTTATATAGTGTACCAATGTATTCATGTTTGTGTTTTCTGGCAATGTATTCTGTCTATTAATAAAGCACTCATATATATATATATATATATATATATATATATATATATATATATATATATATATATATATATATATATATATATATATATATATACTATATATATATATATATATATATATACTATATATATATATATATACTATATATATATATATATATACTTATATATATATATATATATACTATATATATATATAATTGTGTGTTTGTGTGTGTGTCGTGCCAAATACGTAAAACTGGTCAATTAGTAAGAACTCGTTTAAAATTAAGTCCTTTTTAAAATTTTATCTTATTCGTTTAAAGACATATTTTTTATTTATGTTAATGTAAAATTTAATAATTTTGTTCCAAAAGAACCTTAGAAAACTTACCTAACTTTATTATAACAAGCGCAAGAAGAATTTAACTCTCAGTTTAAACGGTGTTATTCAGAAGATTGGAATATATATATATATATATATATATATATATATATATATATATATATATATATATATATATATATATATATATATATATATATATATATCGTCTTGTTGCAAGCAGCTGAAGAAATACTCAGGAAATGTCGAAATATAACTTATGTTTCTTTCTTTTTCTATGCTTTATACTCTGTCGATCTCTTCCCCTCCCCCTTTTTTTTTTTAATCTAACTTCATAAATTCAATATTCTTTCCGCGCGGCGTGTCGGAAATCTGAAGTCTTCCAGGAATTTCTTAACATGAAGCGTCCTCCTCCACTTTCTCTTACCCCTCTTGCACTTCTTTCCCTTCTCTTGGCTTCACCTTCATCACAATCTTTGTCTACTTTTTTTCGTCTTCTTGTAATTGTCCTTCGTTTTGTTCTTGTTCTAGTTCTACTTGTTGTTGCTTTTCATCTTCTTCGTCTTCGTCATAAAATTATCTAATAGTAATTTCCTCCGGCTCCCCATTGAACATTCAACCCTCCTTGTGTCCTAGCTCAGGATATTCATCTAATTAACAGTTCTAGATTCAATTATTTTCTCTCAGTTCTAGTAGCTAGTATATATATATATATATATATATATATATATATATATATATATATATATATATATATATATTCTGTATTAAAAGTTTTCATTTATCCTAAAAAAATTCATATTATAGCAGCCTTCTTCCCTTTTCCCTCCTCTCCGAAACCATCATAAAATCTTTATTCCCATTACTTACTATTTCTTCCACCATTTCCCCACTCTCTTGTTTCACACAGAGGTTTACAATGTTAGCTTAATGTTACCAGCTTTACTTACAAGCTAAGTGCAATTATTTACGTCAATCTCTCTCTCTCTCTCTCTCTCTCTCTCTCTCTCTCTCTCTCTCTCTCTCTCTCTCTCTCTCTCTCTCTCTCTCTCTCTCTCTCTCTCCCTCTCTCCTTTCTAGCCACTTACTATCCCAAACTCGTTTTATCCTCACAAAACCGTAGGATTAGACCCCAGACCTAAGGATCCCATTTTCCATGATGTACGACTAGAAGTCCACTCACTCCATTCTTTAGCGCCAAGGAATCGCCTCTTGCCAAAAGATATAGTCTTGAATCCTAAATCTGAGGAATTTTAGTGGCATAGTGGGAACATGAAGTTCAGGGTATATTATTATACATACTTTTATAGATTTTATTTTGACGATACTATAATTAGAATATATATATATATATATATATATATATATATATATATATATATATATATATATATATATATATATATATATATGATTGTGCGTTTGTTTGTAGATTGAAAATGAAAAATGCGAAAATATTTTTGATCACCATGGGAGGACTTAATGTTCTAGTTTTTACATTGTGTCACATTACATTGTGTCACATTACATTGTGTCACATTACATTGTGTCACATTACATTGTGTCACATATGTTGTGTCACATTACTGTTGCTCAGACCACCTCGGCTGATGTATCATCCGTTTTTGTCAAGCCTCGTGACGTCACGGCAGGGCCACTGACGTCATAGCAGAACCACTGACGTCACAAGACAAGACACTGACGTCACGACAAGACACTGACGTCACGACAGGACCACTGACGTTACGGCAGGACCACTGACGTCACGACAGGACCACTGACGTCACGACAGAACCATTGACGTTATGGCAGGACCACTGACGTTATGGCAGGACCACTGACATTTTGGCAGACCCTCTGACGTTATGGCAGAACCTCTGACGTTATGGCAGAACCTCTGACGTTATGGCAGAACCACTGACATTTTGGCAGACCCTCTGACGTTATGGCAGAACCTCTGACGTTATGGCAGAACCTCTGACGTTATGGCAGGACCACTGACGTTATGGTATAACCACTGGAGTCATAGTAACATCAAGAGCATCATGATAGGACCATTGATGTAAGGTTAAGGGCCATTGATGCAGCATATGTAAGCTCGGTTGATACCCTGCTTCCTCCTCCTCCTCCTCCTCCTCCTCCCTTCTCCCTAACTTTGCTTCCTATTCTTCTTTGCTGCCTTCCTCTCATTCTTTACTGTCTTTTCAACTCTTTTTCTCTCTCTTAAGTTTCCGTTTTTTTTTAATTTCATCTTATATCTTCCCTTCCCTTCTATTCTCTTTTTTAAGTCGTCTTCTTCCTTCATCTTTTCTTTCATATTATCTATTCCTTTGCTTCCACTATCTTCTACTTTTCCTGTCCTATTTCTTTCTTCTACTTTCCTTCTCCAACTAACCTCACAATAATTAGCAAACATTATATAGAGCATTTATGTGAAACCCAACAAGGAACCTACAAGCACCCACAGAACCCAACAAGGAACCTACAAGCACCCACAGAACCCAACAAGGAGCCTACAATCACCCCCATAACTTAATATGGAACCTGCAACTTCCATAAAGGCTAATGTGGAACCTACATGTAATCACAGAACCTAATATGCAACATTCAAGAACCCATTGAAGCTAACATGGAACCTTCAAACACCTACAAAAGCATAGAGCCTAAAAGTACTCGCAAAACCCTAATATGAAACTACAAATATCGACAGAAGCAGTTTAAAACCTGCAAGTAAATACATAACCTAATATTCTCCACATTTGTTGTTATAGAGTCTCTGTAAACTCCTTATGTTATTTACTCACAGATTTTCACAGACTTGTCTATGGGCCACAGCGCTTACCTTTCTTGCCATAGTGATGTACAGTACTGCCTTACTGAAGCTATTATAACTCGGTGCTGTATTTTCTTATGGAGGTAACATTTAATATGTTTGTCTCTAATTAATAGTTCGAATAAAAGTGTGTGTGTGTATGTGTGTGTGTGTGTGTGTGTGTGTAAGGGCTTCAGGTTGCTCACCTCTCACCTTCAATTGCCAGAGTTGAGGAAAAATATACAATCACCTATAGACAACCACCTCCTTACTTCTTCCTCTCTTGAAGAATGATCTGCTCTTACTTCCCTCTTTATCTTTCATTATCAAAAACCGTTTCTTAATTGCATTCTAATCTCTATTTTTTTTACACAAGGAATTTTATAAGAGGTTAAAAGTTCCTAATGTTATTTACAAGCTAAGAGCTCTTACCTAATTTCAGCTCATTTGGAAGCCATTTTTATTGTTGTAAGATATATTTTTATTGTTATAAGATATATTTTTATTGTTATAAGATATGCTGATAGGGAACTGCATGAAGCTGCTGGAGCCAGCTGTGGGCCAGAGATTTCATTTGGTCAACTGATTTTATTTCATAGAAGCAATTATGCTGTAGGAACATGTTCCGGACTAGTCATTCTAGGAAGGGTCTCAGACGAAGTGATGTTTTTGAGAAGGGTACAGCCACAGTGTAGCTGCTGCTGCTGCCCGTCTTGTTGTGTTCAAGTTGTCTTATCACTGTCCACGAAGTGGAACAAGGTGTAATATTTTGACAATACTGGCCTTGTGCAAAACATTAAGACTTCTCGCATCTCTCCTGTGTTGAAGGTTCTGCTGGAATGATCTGTCCAAACCTAGTCAAGACGATATTTAAGTCGTCTTGCTCGGTTCTCTATTCTGTCCAGAAGTCATAGATGAGACGGGGATTAGGCAATCCAAGACAATGTAGCATACTCAATATATCAGCGCACTTGTGCCTCATACAGAGTTTTGTATTCTCTACTGTCGAGCAGTATAAGATGCATCGTAGTGCTGTTAGCTTATTGGCTGCATTGCTTGCAAGATTTACCTCGTGGTCCTCTATAAACGGTGTCAAATCAAATTTCACCCCTACACCCCTCAGATATCAGCCTCATCCCTGGGTTTCAACAGTCTCCCATTCAGTCTCCCATCCAGCCGTGTGAAGCGAGAGCTTCACTCGGCGAGTGTCCGGGTTCGATTCCCGGCGAGGGTAGAAACATGGGGAGTGTTTCCTTGCACCGGTTGTCTATGTTCCCCATCAGTAAAATGGGTACCTGGGTGTTAGTCGACTGGTGTGGGTCGAATCCTGGGACAAAACTGATCTAATTTGCCAGAAATGCTGTGCATAACAAGGGGCTTTCTATGTAGTAGTATGTCATTGATGTCAGCTAAGCCTGTATACCTTGTACATGTACTTGTAGAAATAGTTATATTATTATTATTATTATTATTATTATTATTATTATTATTATGAACATGCTGCTTAGAGACCATCATCATTTGTGTTTTCTTAGAAGCAAAGGTAACTTACCAGCGTTTTTTCCTGACTGATATAGCTGTAAGCTGGTGATTGATGTGCCTGAGAGCAACTGGTATTTCTTGTCTTGGATAAGTAAATGTCAGAGTGAAGTCATCTGCATAGGCATGGGATTCTAGGATTAGGTGAAATAAACATTCTATAACATTGTACCAACCATATTTTTCTGTGGAACACTGGCACCAACTGAGGGTCTCGTTGCGCGACTCTGTCACACTGAGAACTTCTCTTTTAGATCTACCTTAAAGATAATCACGAAGGAGATGTAGTACAGAGCCCAATACTCAAGTGCCAAGAGTCCCTAGTGCTATTCTCGGTCGAAAGTACCAGCAGTGATACTACACAGCTGATCTTAGATTCATACGACTG
>WNWK01001314.1:85000-147500 GCA_009830355.1 Cherax destructor
AAGCCGGGAAAGGAGGTTAAAAGAATAGACGAAAATAGATGAACCGGACGATGGAGGGAGAGGTGGGGGTAAAGGAAAATGGAGGGACGAAAATAAACGAAGAAAACGAAGAAGGGAGAAGAAGAACAGATTAGAGAATGCTTAACGTCTCCCAATACCGATGTTTGGTCATCTCCGCATCCTTCTTTAAATGCCTAACATATTTATTTCTCTCCCTTCCTTCCTTCCTTATATATCCACTTCATCTCAACTAATTTTACATAATTCTTCCATTTCCCATCTTCACTACTCTTGATCCACTGAACTGGGGCTATCCTCCGCATCCTTGAATCAAACTTCATTCCCTGACATTCCCCAGGCGCTGTAGGACCCATATGGGTTCAGCGCTTCCCTATGAATATATAATTATATATACTATTCAGTTTACCTCATTTTTAATCTTTTTCCTATTTATTGCATCTTTTTATTTATTTATCCCGTTTTTCCTCTATTCCCCATTCGTCAGCCATTTTTCCCGTCTACACTCTCATTTATCAATTAATTTTTTTCTGGTTTACAATAAAGTATTTTTGTTTGAGTTACCTGGAGGGGGAGTATACCTGGAGGGGGAGAGTCTACCTGGAGGGAGATATACCTGGAGGGAGAGCATACCTGGAGGGGGAGTATACCTGGAGGGGGAGTATACCTGGAGGGGGAGTATACCAGGAAGGAGAGTATACCTGGAGGGGAAGTATACCTGGAGGGGAAGTATACCTGGAGGGAGAGTATACCTGGAGGGGATGTATACCTGCAGGGGGAATATTCCTTTAGGGGGTGTATACCTGGAGGGGGGATATACCTGGAAAGGGTTTCGGAGGTCAACGCCCCAACGGCCCCCAATCCGTGACCAAGCCTCGGTAAGTATTGGAGGAGTGCCAGATCCAAGGGACCAGAGCAATAAGAGTAAGTCATGAGAGGGGAAATGATCTGAGGGAAGGAAATGAGGGCACTTAGGGTGATGGCACGAAAAAATATTATAGTTATCATTATGATTATTATTATTGTTGTTATTAGTAGCATTAGTATTAGCAACGGATGAAGCAGCAGCAGTACTACTACTAGCATTAGTACAAGTAGTAGTAGTGGTAGTAATAGTAGTAGTAGTAGTAGTAGTAGTGGTGGTAGTAGTATTAGTAGTGGTGGTAGTAGTAGTAGTATTAGTAGTGGTGGTAGTAGTAGCAGTAGTAGTATTAGTAGTGGTGGTAGTAGTAGTAGTATTAGTAGTGGTGGTAGTAGTAGTAGTATTAGTGGTGGTAGTAGCAGTAGTAGTAGTTGTAGTGGTAGTAGTAGTAGTAGCAGCAGCCGGCATTAGTAATAGCATTAAAAGAAATGCTACTACTGCCCTCTCTCTCTTCTCTCTCTCTCTCTCTCTCTCTCTCTCTCTCTCTCTCTCTCTCTCTCTCTCTCTCTCTCTCTCTCTCTCTCTCGCTCTCTCCCCTGATCATAAAACCATTCCCTCACTATCACATATTTCACTCTCCCATTTCTAATCCACTTATGTGTCATTTTAGGAAAATAAATTGGATTTTTTTCCACCCTATTTGTACCAGCAAAGGCCAATTTTCTCCTCTATTCTCTCCACTACGGTGTCCTTCTCTTCTCCCTTCTCTCTTCCTTACATCATCTCTCTTCTTTCTCTTCTTTTTCTCGCTTACCCCTTCCCTCCCATCTCTCTCATCTTTTATAACTATCCCATCACATATTTCCCTTCCTTGCCAATAACACTTGCTTCATTCATCACTTTCTTCACTCTTCCCCTTCATAAACGACCCTTCAACTGATCAGAGTCAAGACCACGATTTGCAGACGGTGGAACGAGCCTTTACCACTCCGTGTGCTAAATGACCCACACTGGTTCAGTACTTTATTAAATAAAATAATTATCTCCCCATCTACCCTCTTTACTCTCTCTCTCTCGCAAATAGATGCTTGAGGATCACATAGCTAGAAACATAGCTAGCACGCAGGTTACCTAACATTTTAAGGCATCTGTAGTTGGGTGGTCTAAGGCGTCACGTGGGGACCTAAGCCCCACACGTGGGTATCGTCAAAACGTGGGTTCGAATCCTGCTGGCTAAGATCTTTCTGAATATATATATATATATATATATATATATATATATATATATATATATATATATATATATATATATATATATATATATATATATATATATATATATAATGTTATTGTACCCACGAACGAGTGGTATTGATCAATAACAACATTGCGACTAGCCTAGGATTCGAACCCATGTTGTTTTGGCCCGCCTCATGGTGAGCGAAAACCACATGACGCTCTAACCTACAGGACCACCAAATCCTATTTGATCATGTGATTTTCGGTCTCCATGAGGTGGGCCAAAACAACATGGGTTCGAATCCTTGGCTAGTCGCAGTGCTGTTATTGATATTTATAATATATGTAATGTATGTGTGTGTTACTCACACTATTATGATTATTTCTAAGATTTACGTTTTGTAATAGGCGAAAAAGAAGAATAATGAATAAGATTAATCTAGGAGAAAGAAGAGAGGGCGGAGGGAGAGAAGATAGGAAGAAGGATAAAGAGGAGGAGGAGGAGGAGTTGAGGAGAAGCATCTTGAACCTAGACTTCCACACCACCAACACCGCTGGCAAAAGATGGCCACCATATTTTGCGCATTTCGAAAGGAAGAAGACAATAAAGATGTGTAGAGATGGCAGGAATGGAGAGGGGGGAGGGAGAGGCAGGGAGGAGACATGGAGCAGTGGGGAGGAAGATGGAGAGACGGGAAGGAGAGGTAGGAAGAGGGATAAGAGGCAGAGAAAACAAAAAAAGTGAGAAGCAGCAGCATACAGAGAAGTCAAGTGTTTTCTGTATACATGATATATATATATATATATATATATATATATATATATATATATATATATATATATATATTAGAAAATTATGTACTTACTCACTATTTATTTACACTTAACAGATGAACTTGTATATATAGTTTAGCGCAGAGTTTACTTCTGTACAAGCATAACTTCATGATTATACACGGTGGTGAGTGTTCTTGAGAGTAGTTAGTGACACAGGAAGCTTAGTGACGGACAGCTGACGGGCACGCTGCAGGCAGGTCTGTTGTTCTTCCATTAAGTCGAACGTGAAGATGATGTTATGAAGGACTTGACAGGAACCTCATGGGTTGAGGATGTGGTATTGTCTGGGATAGTGGCGCCCCTGCCATGGTGGATCGGGTTAAAGGCATATCATAACAAGCCAGCATCTCCACCACTCTATCCTGAATGAGTAACTCTTTTAATAAGAAAAACAATGAAAGTTTTTTCTTCCATAAGTGTCTTGGTGAAACAATAATAAGTGAAAAAATGTATCGAATATTTCCCCAGCATTCGATCTATTGTAAACTGTGAAGATATACTTCAGAGATGATGAGTAGCTTGATGATGTCATGTGTTCGTCTCAGTTAATTAAGAGAGAACTGCTGTACCCATGTTCTGCATTCCATGTTCTTCATCCCGTGTTCTGCATCCCACGTTATGCATCTCGTGTTCTGTTTGTACAGGCATCCTCTTATGAGAACACAGCAGATTCAAAACGTTTAGCAGGGTCTGCCCTGCCGAGTGAGCCACACTGTGTACCACATGCGTCTTAATCATCAACTTTCCTCTACTTTTTACCATTTATAATAAGTGGAAGCCATCTAAGTAGTTTAATCTCTGCTGGTGGAAAGTGTTCTCGGTCTGGGCGTAATTTGTCTTGAAATAAATTCAGTACGTTTTCCAAAATCAGTTTCATAAATCTTCGATAAGGACTCGGGATTATGTGTCTCATTTCTGGCCTCCACAATATAAAATGAACACAAATGCACTTGATAAATGAAGTTGATTCCAGGTTTCATAAACCTTTCCTACAGAAAACTGGCTGAAGGCAGTAAATTTCCACTCTTTGGAAAGACGATAAATTAGGTAAGGGGTATGAGTAAAATGTGCGAATGGAAAACAGCCATGAACAGCCAAGATAACGCACTGAAATAATCTAACAAAGACTGGACTCCCAACATTGGATATAAGTTACAAATTTAGATTTAAGGATACTCGGAAGTACCTCTTTGACAGTAGAGTTGTAATTGAGTGCAACGAAGTCCCAGGTAGAGTCATTGAGGCAAGATCTTTGGGTAGCTTTAAATATAAGTTGGACGGCTATGCGAGTGTGGCAGAATGTGAATTAGGCCTACCTAGCACGGATCAGTAGGCCTATAAGCGGTGTTCTTTGTTGATGCTGTTTTTTATTGCTATTGTTGCAGACGGCTTTTATTCGTGCTTGTGATGAAAGAGTAAGTGAGGTTGACCTACATTACTACGAGGATGCACTCAGCGGGTAATCTCTGCCTCAATGTGCAAAAAAAAATATCCTTAAAAAAATGTTTGGAAACAAATGGATCTAAACAAAGAGAGAGAGAGAGAGAGAGAGAGAGAGAGAGAGAGAGAGAGAGAGAGAGAGATGATGTAGGTAACTTAGCTTGTAAATAAAGTTAGGAATCCCTAATCCTAACCTTGTAAAACCCTGTTTAAGAGAGAGAGAGAGAGAGAGAGAGAGAGAGAGAGAGAGATAAATTACTTGGAAGCAAGGTTAAAATATCGATGAAGTGTGAAATAATACAAGGCAAATGAGAGGATATAAATAAGGAACGCGGGAGAGAGAATAACAACGAAGGATAACAAGGGACGGGAGAAGAAGTTAACCAAGAGAGGGGGAAATGACAGAAAAAAAGAAGGAAGGAGGAAATGTAATAAACTTTAGGAAGCAAAAGCCGTAAAAAGAGGAAGAGGAGACAAAGGGAGAAATTATAATAGAGACAACAAGAGGGCGGAGCTGCATGACCCACACGGATTTAGCGCTTCTTGAATATCATAACAAAACTCGATAGACAGGGCTATTGTGTTTTTATTGCCATCTATTTGTGTGTGTGTGTGTGTGTGTACTCACCTAATTGTACTCACCTAATTGTGGTTGCAGGGGTCGAGACTCAGCTCCTGGCCCCGCCTCTTCGCTGTCTGCTACTGGGTCTCTGCTCTCCCTGCTCCATGAGCTTTATCATACCTTGTCTTAAAACTGTGTATGGTTCCTGCCTCCACTATATCATTCTCTAGTCCATTCCACTTCCTGACTACTCTGTGGCTGAAGAAATGTTTCCTGACATCCCTTTGACTCATCTGAGTCTTCAGCTTCCAGTTGTGTCCCCTTGTTTCTGTGTTCCCTCTCTGAAACAACCTGTGTGTGTGTGTGTGTGTGTGTATGGATTCAAAATCGGGAAAGAAATAAAACTGAGTAAAAGGAAAAAAGATGAAGATATTGAAGAAAGAGGAGGAGGAGGAGAACAAAATAGAAAAGATGGAAGGTAAGAGAGTAAGGCAGAGAGAGAGAGAGAGAGAGAGAGAGAGAGAGACAGAGACAGAGACAGAGACAGAGAGAGAGAGAGAGAGAGAGAGACAGACAGAGAGAGACAGGGAGACAGACAGACGGAAAGAAGAAACTAGGAAAACAGGAATCCAAGCCCAGAGAGGGGAGGGGGTCGAGAAGGCTAGAAAGAAAGGTCGAGCAGATTAGAAAGGGAGCGAGGGGTCGAGTGTGTCTAGCTGGGAAGGCGACGCCTCTTTAAGACCTCGTAATGGCGGTGGCTAAGAGTCATAGCAACCAACATGCTGAGAGGAGCTGCACCAGTCTGGTGGAGAAGGTGAAGGAGGAAGAGGAGAGGGAAGGAGTGATGGGGAAAGGGAGGCAGAGACCGACGGTAGGTAAAGGGAGGATATGAAGTAGGGTGATCGGGTGGAAGGGAAGGTGTGTGAGGTGTGTTCCAACAGGAGAATGACATCAGCGATGTAAAGTCTGTTGACCAAGTGAATGCGCTGGCCCCCAGATGGCTCCAACCTCATCCTGTTACCTATTTGTATGTCTCATAACAATAAAAGGGCTTTCAAGTGAGCTGACGTAGGTAACAGCTCTTAGCTTGTAAATAAGGCTAGGAACCCTGACCCCCTAACCTTGTAAAACCCTGTGTAAAGAGAGAGAGAGAGAGAGAGAGAGAGAGAGAGAGAGATGGTGGAATGGAATGACTGAGTTGAAGTTATGAAGAGAAAGTTGATGAGAATAAAAATATGATAGGTTTGTGTAGAGTGAAACAAAAGCTCAGAAAAGTAGATATACACAAAATGCGAAAATTAGAGGTTTGCTGAGGGAGGACTCACTCAGGCTTCGACCCATTCTTTTGCAACCTGTGTTAATGTTGGTGGAAATACCGACAATATGTTAGGTAAAAGGACACAGATGCAACTAATGATACATTTTATTGTTGCAACGTTTTGCTCTCCAGGAGTTTTGTTAAGCCGGTTTGACAAAGCTCCTGGAGAACGAAGCGTTTCCACAATGAAGTATCGCATTAGGTGCACTTACCTATTTACCTCACACAATCTGTCATTGTAACAGTCAAGCGTAAAATTCGCACTACCGTGACTAAAATAATTCACAACTTAGCGATAATACTTAGGACAATACGTATTTAGCTCCGCCCTATCGAGTCAGCTGTGACTAATAGTTCAGAAAGGCTTGTAACGCCACTTAAAGTTCCCTCTCTATGTATGGGTTATTTCTGAATTTGAGTGTTCAGTAATAAAGAGAGGTTAATTTCCTTCATTTTGTTGACAAGATAAATGTATTCCAGATTCCCCATCTGAAGTACCTCGTTGGCAGGTACAGTGATGGAAAGTGGATGGATATAAATGAAAGGAAAAATAGGGAAATAGATGGATAGAAAAATAGGGGAATAATTGGTCTAAGTTGACCCATTAGGTCACTAGTGAAAACATCCTAGTTCGATTATCTTGCTGGGTGCGATTTATGAGCAAATCTCATTACACTTGTCCCTATTCACCTAGCAGTAAATAGGTAACCGGAGGTTAGTTGAATATTGTGGGTCGCATCCTGGAGGAAATAGGGAGGTAGTAATATATTTTAGAGAGTGTAGGATTTTGAATGAGCTGATGCAGGATAACTCTTAGCCTATATATGAGTTGAGGTTGGATAACAGCTCTTGGACTGTAAATTCAACAGTGTATCATTGGGATGGGCTGGAATCAGGATGTAATGCAAGAAAGAGCAAAATATGAAGGAATGAACAATGAATAGAAATTAGTTGAAAACTCTTAGGACTAGTAAGAAGTGAATTTAGAATTGCCACAGAAAGGAATTTGTAAGATTTTAAGAGCACTCTGAACAACAACATACCTCAGCACTCTTGGCTACAACAACAACAAAAAAAGCCACATAGGTAAACGCAAAATAAAACTCTTTTTCGTACGAAAAAAAGACATGCCACAAATAATGAAACACACGTAAAAGAGCGAAACATTGTATTTCGCGACGTTATATTCCTAATTGGCACTATTTAGGGCGAAAAGAGCATCTAATAAATGAAGTTCGCTTTCTACTACATCAATCTTAGTTGAGGTAGAGCAGAGTATTTAAACACTGGACACAAAGCGATGCCGCTGAAGGATTTCTCTGGCTATTTGAATGTTTGAAAATATTACGAGTTAAAAATAATAACCAAGATTTCTTTTTCTTCTTCCTTTTCATCAACTTCTTCCCCTTCTTCTTCTTTACTTCTTTTCTTTTCTTTTCACTTCTTCTCGCAACCTCATTTATTTTTTCTCCTCGTTTTCTTCACCTCATTAAAATCCCATAACGCAATTTTCAATAATCTTCAACCACTTCCTTTCGGTTTAAAAATATATAAAAAAAAATGTCATAGATTATCGATCAAGATTTGCAAAGTTTACGCAGTTAAATATAAAATATAACCAAAGGAACCGGTGACATTTTAGAGCAGTTCCAGAAATCTTAATGTGAGGGACCCCACTTCGTGGTCCTCTGACATTATTAAGCCTCGCTTGACATTTAATGATGGGGTGCTGTGATTCAGGCGAATGGGCTCTTGATTCAAGGTAGTGGATCTACCCTTTCTCCCACAGCAGGCGTTGGACCATCTATAGAATTAACTTTTTCTCAACTGGAATTAGGATGTGATAAATGGTTTTGAAAACCGACAAGTTGAAGAATTGAGACACTTATGCAACATATCTGAATCTTTATTGAAGAAACGTTTCTCCACACAGTGGCTTCATCAGTCCAATACAAAGCAGAAAGGTATGAGGAGAGTAGGAGTTTGAGGTAATCAGTCCCTCGGCCTTGAGTCGATGTAGTCAGTCCATCAATCTTGTAAAAAATTCAGCATATGTGCAAAGGAGAAGCTTATATACCGTAGGCAGGAGAGGTGCAGCAGTCGCAGGTAGTGTCACATATGCTGTATTCTTTACAAGATTGATGGACTGACTACATCGACTCAAGGCCGAGGGACTGATTACCTCAAACTCCTCCTGTTCTTCACGATTCTCCTTTGCATGGACTGATGAAGCCAGTGTGTGGCGAAACGTTTCTTCAATAAAGATTCAGATATGTTGCATAAGTGTCTCAATTCTTCAGGAATTAGGATAATATTTGAAGATGTCTTATTTAGAATGCTCAAACTACAGATAAATCTTGAGTAATATTGACTGTTTAACTTACGTAGATGTAACTACCTTTGACGAGTTTCTAGAGTTTTGCTTTTACCACAGCTTGGCCGTGGGCCAGGCTTGTTTGATGCTTGCCTGATCAATCAGCCTGTTGCTACTAGCGGCTCGCTGTTCCATATATTAAATATTATCAAACAAGACAGACATATGAAGCGGAACAATTCTTTATTAGGATAACTTTTTCCTCTTAGACCTTTTTCAAATCTGAAAATGCTCTCCTTAGAATGTGGGATACATAGAACTATGCGAATACTATATCTACTCTGGGGTATATATATATATATATATATATATATATATATATATATATATATATATATATATATATATATATATATATATATTGTGTGTGTGTGTGTAAGCTCAGGTTTTGTTTTCTATTTTCACTGTGGTATTTTTATATATAAGTATGTGTGTGTGTGTTTGTATATGTATGCAAATGTATATATATATTATTCTGTCTCTTCTGTATAGTTTTTAATACCTCGCTCAGTGATGATGGTGATGTATTCACAAAAATAGAATTTCTCCAGTATATGGCATAGGTTATCTTGAGAGGTAATTCCCAGGTAATAATAACTCCAGCTATGTTGGAACGAACCTTTGAAGTTGCCGTAGCTGATGAACCTTTAATGGGATGTCTGAGGTATCCCCATTGCCTACTGAAGTCTCCCAGCTCAGACTTACCCATTTCAACACTGTGTACGTGAACTATCAAACAGAATAGGGAAGCAACATACTGTTGATGTACGTATATAATTTGGCTGAGTCAAATAAAGTGCGATAGCATTTCCCAATAAATTCTTGCTCAGCTACATTGGCCTATCTTCATTCCCACCGGTAGTACCGGCATCAGATACTGCGAAGAGATACCCTTTAATGGAAGCAGGGTGCCTTCCTGCTCTTGAACGGCTCTATTCAAGGAATTGAAACTACCCTCTCCAAAACAAACGTTTTGTCCATCCTCTTTCTCTGCTTACCACCTGCTATAGTTCACTTACGTATTTACCGCTCCCCCTATGACTAAAATAATAGTAACAACAACAGCAACAACAATAATAATTATATTAATGATAAAAAATAATAATGGGAAGGAATACCAGATAAAGAGCTAATATTGCTTGGTATTCCCAAGAAGGCTGGATAATATCTGAGACGCTGGGAAGAGGTAAATAAACTGGCTTATCGTGTCCAATTCCTGTCATATTTGAATTCCATGCATACTAGCCAGCATTCTGGGTCTTATTATTATACCTCGCCAACTTTATAGGGCCCTGGAGGGACCGAAACGTCGTCGTAAGGTTCCTCGCCGAAGTGCGGGGTTATGGTGAAATGTTCCAGCAATAGTATTATGACTCTTTACTCTATCTCATTATCGCACTTAGGATGAAGGGTAGGGTCGTGTAGGATCATACAGAGCCTAGGAATGGAAGACTATCAGATCTGATCCGAATAAGTGTAGGGTAGATTCAGTTTCATGGATAAAGAATATTGAAACCCAGTAGGGGATTCCACTCTCTGCTGCACTCGTAGAAGAGCTCTGCTTTCCTGTTATATCTGACTCTTCTCAAGGATGTGTGTGTACTAACTCAACTGTCGTGAGAGAAGCAGAAAAATGTTGGAACTAGAGTGCACATGAGCTCAAAAGAAATGCAAGAACAGGGAACACAAACACTAGTTTGTTCTGTCAGGTACATCATAATTATACATACATACATGCATGCAGCAATATATATATATATATATATATATATATATATATATATATATATATATATATATATATAGTTGTGTGTGTGTGTAATCGGATAGACAAATAATGTACTTTTCTGAAGGGTACTTCACTGATAAGACTCAGAGACATTACAGAAATTACACATCAACACCCCGCTCCCCAATATTTTCACAAGCAAATATAAAAAAAAAATGAGAAAAGGAGAAATAATAGCACGATACTCTTAAGTGAAAATGGAATGAAATCCTATTAAGAATCAGATTCGATTCCAACGTCTGGCTCAGAAAACGCGTTCTTTTTGGGGTACTGGAGCACCCTCATATCATTCCCAAATAACAATACAGTCCTGGAAACCGTTCAGTGTGTTTATACAAATTCTGGGCTCCGGATATTGCGATCTTTAGTTCTTGAAGTCTTATGGATCGAATATCGCAGTTCCTAAGCTGGATTAAAGCGTCCATCTCTACGTGATAATACTCCTGAGGGGAATATTCTCTCTCTCTTGAGGTGACTTACTCCAGCTGATATTCTTGTAATGTTGTCAGCGATGAGAGGGATATGTATTTCGACATATGTCTGTCTGTCTGTCTCTCTCTCTCTCTCTCTCTCTCTCTCTCTCTCTCTATCTCTATCTCTCTCTCTATCTCTCTCTCTCTCTCTCTCTCTCTCTCTCTCTCTCTCTCTCTCTCTCACACACACACACACACACACACACACATACACAAAACTCCGAAAACACACACCCACACAACCCCCGAAATACTCACACACACACACACACAACCCCCGAAATACTCACACACACACACACACACAACCCCCGAAATACTCACACACACACACACACACACACACACACACATACTTGCAGATATTACTGGATAAGTGAGAGCAAGTGTTCAGTATCCCTATTAAAAAAAATCGCTCACAATACCTCACAATTTCCTTAACAACAACTCACGATCAATCATCGCTCACAAAACTCATGATCGGTCTAAATATACAACCCACTCCAACCCTTCCCTAAATAGCTGGAAATTATTGATGATTTCACCTTCCACGTGTACATCAACCCTCCATCACCTGCTAAAATAAATGGAAGATGATGGATTTTTCCCTCCTTCATTTTTCTATCCATGCCCTGTTGAAAGGGGGACGGGTTTAACATTTCTCCATCAATATAACAGTAATAATAATTACAATAATATTAACAATAATAAATATAAAAACATTAATAATAATAACATAAATAGCAATATTAATACTAAATAATAATAATATTAATAATAATATTATTATTAATAATATTATTAACTATCACTTGTTAAGCGAGACTAGAGTAGTGGAGTTGTTCACCCCGCGACCTATATAAGTAAAACGAGCAGCAAGGGAAACAGATTACAGAGAGTGGACCGTTAACGGTATGGTCCCCGTTGTAGCCTAATTGCCTCGTTACAGCTGCTTTGGTGGCAATAGGTAGCGATAGGTACAATAATGCTAACAATAGGGGGAAAGGGGGTTATAGATCGTGCTTGTTTTATATATATATATATATATATATATATATATATATATATATATATATATATATATATATATATATATATATATATTCAATTTAATAGTTACATTGTGTGAACACCCATTGTGTGGGGCTGCCATATTTTATATGATAGTTACAGTGCCATATTTTATATGATAGTTACAGTGCCATATTTTATATGGTAGTTACAGTGCCATATTTTATATGATAGTTACAGTGCCATATATTATATGATAGTTACAGTGCCATATTTTATATGACAGAGACAGTGTGTGGATTACCTGTTAGCCAAAAAAGAAAAGGTGAGAAAAGTGAAACATATCAAATAGAAAAACAGAGAAATCGGAAGGATAGGCAATATAAATTGAGAAAAAATTAGTACAAGAAAATGAAATAGGAAAAGAAAGAAGAGACACACTGAAGAAGATGAAAGAGAAGGAAGGGATGAAAGAGGAGGAAGAGATATAAGCGAAACCAAAAGAAGGAGAACCAGAGAGCTGATTTGAAAAGCAAAATAAAGAAAAAAAATATTTAAAAAATAGAGAAAAAAAATATTCGAATAAATACTTAACGTGAAGAAATAGCAAAAATGAGAAGAGGAAGAGCTAGAGACAAGAATAATTGTAACATAAAGGGGAGCCAATTTTTATGGTGCGATAAACTAACGTGGAAATTTATAACGTATATATTGAGCCATTTTTCTTGATAGTGTTAATTCTGTCCGCTTGTGATGTGTATACTGCTGGGGCAATACTCTCTCTCTCTCTCTCTCTCTCTCTCTCTAATATATATATATATATATATATATATATATATATATATATATATATATATATATATATATATATTTTTATTTTTTCTTTTTTTCAACAAGTCGGCCGTCTCCCACCGAGGCAGGGTGACCCAAAAAGGAAGAAAATCCCCAAAAGAAAATACTTTCATCATCATTCAACACTTTCACCTGACTCATACATAATCAGTCTTTGCAGAGGAGCGCAGAATACGACAGTTTAGAAGTCCCTCCAAACTGCCAATATCCCAAACCCTTCCTTTAAAGTGCAGGCATTGTACTTCCCATTTCCAGGACTCAAGTCCAACTAAATCAATTAACTGGTTTCCCCTGAATCCCTTCACACAATATTACCCTGCTCACACTCCAACAGCTCGTCAGGTCCCAAAAACCATTCGTCTCCATTCACTTCTATCTAACACGCTCACACATGCTTGCTGGAAGTCCAAGCCCCTCGCCCACAAAACTTCCTTTACCCCTCCCTCCAACCTTTTCGAGGACGACCCCTACCCCTCCTTCCTTCCCCTACAGATTTATACGCTCTCCAAGTCATTCTACTTTGATCCATTCTCTCTAAATGACCAAACCACCTCAACAACCGCTCTTCAGCTCTCTGACAAATACTTTTAGTAACTCCACACCTCCTCCTAATTTCCACACTCCGAATTTTCTGCATAATATTTACACCACACATTGCCCTTAGACAGGACATCTCCACTGCCTCCAGCCGCCTCCTCGCTGCAGCATTTGCAACCCATGCCTCACACCCATATAAGAGTGTTGGTACAACTATACTTTCGTACATTCCCTTCTTTGCCTCAATGGATAACGTTTTTTGTCTCCAAAGATACCTCAACGTACCACTCACCTTTTTTCCTTCATTAATTCTATGGTTAACCTCATCCTTCATAAACCCATCTGCTGACAAGTCACACCCAAATATCTGAAAACATTTACTTCTTCCATAATCCCTCTCTCCAATGTGATATCCAATTTATCTTTATTTAAATCGTTTGATACACTCATCACCTTACTCTTATCTCTATTCACTTTCAACTTTCTACCTTTACACACTCTCCCAAACTCGTCCACTAACCTTTGCAACTTTTCTTTAGAATCTCCCATAAGCACAGTATCATCAGCAAAAAGTAACTGTGTCAACTCCCATTTTGCATTTGATTCCCCATAATTTAATCCCACCTCTCTCCCCAACGTCCTAGCATTTACTTATTTTACAACCCCATCTATAAATATATTAAACAACCATGGTGACATTACACATCCCTGTCTAAGACCTACTTTTACCGGGAAGTAATCTCCCTCTCTCCTACACACCCTAACCTGAGCCTCACTATCCTCATAAAAACTCTTTACAGCCTTCAGTAACTTACTACCTATTCCATACACATGCAACATTTGCCACATTGCTCCCCTATCCACTCTATCATATGCCTTTTCTAAATCCATAAATGCAATGAAAACTTCCCTACTTTTATATATATTATATATATATATATATATATATATATACCACAGTGAAATTAGGAAATAAAATCTGAGCGCTTCCATGTGCTTACTCACATATCTCTGCTTGAGAGATTTACCAGTGTAAAAATATATTTAAGAAGCTAGAACAGTCGTTCAATTCTTTATACATAAGGACTGCCAAGCCAGAAGTCGAGGATTGTTAAGAGCACCAGACCAGCTCGCTTTCTCCCTCTTGGTAAGAGGATACTTCATGGGGTAGGGAAATTTAATGAAGTTTGTCATACGAGCCGGTCTGTTTTTTCCCTGTCATAGGGGAAAGCTACTAGTGGACCTTTTTGATTTGTGTTGTATTGCTGTGAGGAGGAAAAAGGTCAGGCAGTTTCTGGAGGCCTTGAAAATTCCGCATCAGGCATTAAGAAGTGAGTCGACTTAAGGAATTGTTTGATAAAGAATTAGGCATATGTGCAATGCATAACACAAAAAAAAATGTCAGAGAAAGTGACTTATTTCCATTAAGGCGATGATTTTGATGTGGTTCTCCGGTGTTGTCCCGGTCAGGGTCTTGTCCAGCTGGTGACCTGACACATCCATTAAGGTCTCTGGGATTGAACTGAGATGCAAAAACTCTCTCCAAAGGCTACTGAGTGCTAGTGTTAGCACAGTTGTGCACCACTTTATAAATAATTCCACGACTCCTACCCAGATGCTGCATGAGAGGGAATGTTTTCGATTTCTTTTTCGAATTCCACGGGATTAGTTCTCATGTCAGTTACATGATCTGGATGACTTTCAGATGCAATGAAAAAAAAAATCATCTTTTTGCTCTCTGGGTTCAGTCAAAGGACAGCTGAACATTGACTCGTGTTGGTCTTTTAGAATTTCGCTCATTTTCTCCTCATCATCAGTGTATGAAACTATTGTGATTAATGGTATAAATCTCTGTGTAGTTCTCAACTTCGATAGTGTTGAAATATTTGGGGTTTCCGGCACTAACCTGCTGGTGAAAGGCACTTGATCCAAGGAAACAGATCTGCCTTACTTCCCCTGGATCAAACCTCATCGCCCTTCAGCCCCCTGGCACTATGTAACTATGGATTTAGTCGAGAGATTCAGTTGGGGTAATAGTGTTCTGATGCTGGTATTGGTGTTGGTATTGATGCTGGTATTGGTGCTGATATTGGTGCTGGTATTGGTGCTGGTATTGGTGCTGGTATTGGTGCTTGTATTGGTGCTGGTATTGGTGCTGGTATTGGTGCTCATATTATTGCTGGTGCTGTTATTGGTGCTGGTATTGGTGCTCATATTATTGCTGGTGCTGTTACTGGTACTGTTATTGGTGCTGATATTGGTGCTGGTATTAGTGCTGATATTGGTGCTGGTATTGGTGCTGATATTTGTACTGGTATTGGTGCTGGTATTAGTGCTGATATTGGTACTGGTATTAGTGCTGATATTGGTGCTGGTATTGGTGCTGATATTGGTGCTGGTATTAGTGCTGGTATGTGCTGGTGCTGGTGCTGGTATTGGTGGTGGCATTGGTGCTGATATTGGTGCTGGTGCTGTTATTAATGCTGGTATTGGTGCTGTTGCTCGTGTTTCTGTTGGCTTCAGGCTGCTGCTGCTTGTGGTAATCAGTGGTAGTGGTGGTGGTGGTGGTGGTAGTGGTGGTGTTGGGGTAAGGTGGTGGTGGTGCCGGTGTTGGAATTGCTGATGCTGCTGTTGTTACTGCTGCTGCAGTAATGGTGTTGCTGCTGGTGCTGTTGGTGCTTATAATGTTGCTACTGCTGTTGCTAGTGATGCTGTGGCTGTCGCTGGTGGTGTTTCTGCTATTGCTAATGGTGGTGCTGGTTGTAGTGATGATGGGGGGGTTGTGACGGTGGGGTTGGCGGTGGTGGTGGTTGTGGTGGTGGTGCTGCTGCTGGTGGTGGTGATGGTGGGGGTGGGGGTGGTGGTGATGGTGGGGGTGGGGGTGGTGGTGATGGTGGGGGTGGGGGTGGTGGGGGTGGTGCGGTTTCTGGTTGGGGTGATGATGGGGTGGTGCTGGTGCTGGTGATGGTAGGGGTGATGATGGTGGTGGTGCTGGTAGTGGTGCTGGTGATGGTGGGGGTGATTGGGGTGATGGTGGTGGTGCTGGTGGTGTAGTCAGGGTGGTGATAGCATCATAAACAAGACCAGAAGCCACTGAGCGCCCTGGCCAGACCTCGGCTGTGTGTGATAAGAACACAGCTTTAGTAAATTCTCGCCTCTCTACGACTTAACTTACGGTAGTGGGTGTGAGGAAAGGTGGGGAAGGAGTGGGGATGTGGGGGATGGTAGTATGGAAGTGTAGGGGAAGGTGGGGGTGGTGGGTGGAGTGGGGAATGGAAAGGAGAAGAGATGAGTGATTGGGTGAACGTTGAAGAAGGTGGACATTGAAGGTGTCTTATGTGGCTGAGAGTGGTACATGAAGTGTATGTAGATGAGAGTGGTACAGGGTGTGTATAGGGGGTGTATATGACTGACAGTAATGGAGTGTATGTGGCTGACAGTTGTATAGGTAGTTTGTAACTGACAGTGGTATAAGTAGTGTATGCGTGGCTGACAGTGGTATAGGTAGCATGTGGCTGACAATGGTATAGGTAGTATGTGGCTGACAGCGGTATAGGTAGTATGTGGCTGACAGCGGTATAGGTAGTATGTGGCTGACAGTGGTATAGGTAGTATGTGACTGACAGTGGTATAGTGTATTTTGCTGAAATGGTACTTAATATATTTTGACTTGTTAATACTAATATTGAACTTAAGTTACAAAAAATGAAGCAGGGAGAATGCTGGGTGTGAAAAAAAGAACTTGTTGCTAAAACTTTTTGAATCGTACGTTAGAAACGTGTTTTTTGCACCATACAAGTCGGCAATGTCTGTCGACTTACATACAGAAGACTAAACTACATAAATGGTTAAGATAATGACTCCATTCATATTATTGCCTGAAGCTGGTTGTGTTATTGTTGGGGTTTACAGGGCCACTGACAGCGTACGCCGTATGGAGCCCTCTTGAAGCTGGTGAAGGGATCTTAATTCAAGGGTTTAGAGCTACCTTTCCCGTCATTGCATGAATCCTGATTACGTTACATTACCCAGGCGCTGTTTGATACATGTTTGGTGTTTTTTCCTTGTATGCTGTTTGTCTGAAGGAAGGGAAGGATAGATTCAAATTCTTCCATAAAAACTTGTATCGGCACCATCAATGATAATCCGATCAGTAAACAAACACCAGCACGCACATGCTGGAGTGTACTTTAGTGGTAAATGCAAAACCTCCACAAATACCTATTGAACCCTCATGGTTGGTAGGCAACGTTCTCGCCTACGTCCGTGGCTCGATCCCCGGCCAGGTGGAAACATTGGGCGTGTTTCCTTATACCTGTTTTCACCGTTAACCTAGCAATTAAGTAGGTACAAAGGTGTTAGCGACTGGTGTGGGTAGCATCCTGGAAAGCAGAATTGAAATAAGACAGACAGTCCTCGATGATACACTGACTTTCTAGGGTTATACTAGTTGGCTCAATCTCCGGGTTAAAAATCGAACAAAATCTCATCTTTTATCTTATCTTATTTTAAGAAATACTCCCAGAACCACCGTACTAACTCGCCGGGGCACTGACCCCCGAAACTCTCTCCAGATATACTCCAGGTAATTCATAAGAACATAAGAAAGGAGGAACACTGCAAAAGGCCTGTTAGCCCATACTAGGCAATTCCTTCACAAATCCAACCCAATAACAGAAAACACTACCCTATTACCAAACCCGTACTTCCCGACAAGTCTTCACGAACCTCATCAAATCCTAAAAATCTCCCCCAAACCAGCTCAGCTCCCTAATTTTAACCCTGAAATCCAGTCAACCCTCTCTTGTAGAGTTCCTCTACATAGGACATTTTTCGTAAATACGATTGTAAATAGTACATTCAGATTTAAATAGTATGTGGAAAGGCCATCGTAGCACGTGCTTTTCAATTTGCAATGCATTTTTTCAAATACATTTACGAAAAACTGCACTTCATAAGAGAGCTGACTGAGCTAAATAGATCATTAATTTAGAGTAAAAGTGCCAAAGGTTATATAGTTTAATGATTTTTTTATACATTTAACTTAAAAAAGTTAATGAAAAATCATCGTGAATAGAAGTACAAAATCTCTCAGCCTCCTAGAAGGTCAACACATCCCCAGAAATGCAACACAAATGCCCCCAGAAATCCCTCCTCTGGGGCTCTATAGATATGCCCCTTCCTCCCCTGTAGTTCCTCTGAAATATACCTTTACAGTTCTACAGAAATATCCTCAGTACTTCTTAAGAAACACAGATTCAGCTCTTCCACTCAGTAATATGCCTTCCACTGGTTTCAGGAATTACATTTAATTACGAGGCGGAGTTTAGCCAATGAGGAGGAGGCGGGGGCGGTGCCTCGTGTGGTTTCAAGCCTGACTGCTCTACCGCAGCATTTTTTGGTTTTGGGTCTCGGTAATTAAGGCGGCCCTTGACGACGTTAACGACCTCGTTCGTAAAGCAACATTACCGAGGTGGGCAGGTGCCAAGGTGAGAGAGAAAGAGAGAGAGAGAGAGAAGATTTGGAAGCTTACACTGAGGCTGACTGCTGAGAATTGTCTAATTCTATCTAGATTAAGAACTGCCATGGATAATCCAGGACTGTAGGTGTACTAGGTGTATAACGAGGGAGGGAGAGAGAGAGAGAGAGAGAGAGAGAGAGAGAGAGAGAGAGAGAGAGAAATAGAGAGAGAGAGAGAGAAATAGAAGAGAGAGAGGTTTGGATCCTATATGTACTCTGGTAGGATTACAAAATATAATCTGAATCTCATTAGCATACATACGACAGCCGGGTTATTCCTGTCATGTATGCTACGTATCATAGAAGTTTGAATTATCTTTGGTCTTCCTAAAACTGTTTCATAATTTGCTTTGGTTTCTTTAAGGAAGATATGTGTACATAGAAAGGCAACGTGTAGCTCCATGGGCTACACTGAGAGTTTACTGTAGTCTCTATTATTGAGATAAAAGTATTCTTGACTGGTGTTAAACAGGTTACATACAGAAAATCAGGAGATTAATTGATCTGTATGTAAATTTCAACCCCCTTCCTCACCTGCTGAAGAGGATCCCAGAAGGGGGTCGAAATACACAGATCAATTAATCTCCTGAGTTTCTGTCTCCACGTGGCTTATTATTAAGCATTGACAAGTGTTCATCACACTTTAGTTATACATAGGTTCTTCAAAAGACACACTACCCGATCTTGGCATCAGATGCTCTCCAACTTTCCTTTTGAAGGTCCTCTTACTTTCTCAGTCCTAAATAGCAGGGCAGATTGTGCTGTTCTAAAAGAGACTATGCTATCCCATTGTTTCTGCTTTAACAAGAATTCGAATGCTTTACCAAGGTCTCGACTGTCTCGGTAAAACCTCGACAGCCTCAGCAAGACCTCGACAGCCTCAGCAAGACCTCGACTGCCTCAGCAAGTCCATAAGTACCACATTAAGACCATCCTCGCTCCAGCATGATTGCAGACGCTGCTAGGAAGTCTCGTACTGCTTAAGGTACTAAAAGGAAATACATTAATAGACCACAAGAGAGTACTAACTTGGTATGGAGGATTTCCTGTTAATACCATTGTGAGGTCGAATGTGTAAGGTGTGTGTGTGTGTGTGTGTGTGTGTGTGGGTGTGTGTGTGGGAGGTGGGAGTGTGGGAGGGGCTCTTCCAGATGCTGGAGGGGAGAGCAAAGAAGATTGGATAAAGTGAAGAGAAATAGAGAAGCGGGAAAATTAAGAGACAACAGGGAGAAGAGGAGAAATAAGAAAAGGAGGAGGAAGAGAGGGAAGACGAGGAGGAGGATGAAGACGAGGGATAAGAGGAGGAGGTAGAGGGGACAATAATTAGAAGATTTAGATGACAAGGATAAGAAAACACTAAGAAAGGCAGAGAGGTTAAATACAAACGAGAAAGGAAAAGGCGATAACTGAATCAGAAAGGGAAAGAACAAAGAGAAAAACACGGAAAAGAACACACTAAGAGGCGAAGAGTAGAAGTGAAGGAAATTGGAGAAGAGAGGGGATAAGGAGCAGTGAAAAGAAAAGTAAAAATTAGGAAAAGGGAGATAGAAGAAAATAGGAAGAGTTGAAAAAGGGATGAAAGCGAACAATATAAATGAGGAAAAAGAGAACAGAATATTAGTGGAAAAGTGGAAAAAAACGATGATAATATATAATAGGAAGGGTAGAAAAAACTGTGGAAGAGAAACAAAGAGAAGAAAGAAGAGGAAAGAGAAGATGGGAGAGGCAGGAAAAAAAGGAAGAGAATGTATATACTTCTCTCACTATATATGCACTAAGTTATACACCTCTTAGTGTATAGGTATTAAAGTCATACACCTCTCAGTATATATATTTTATTACTATCACCACCATCACCACTACTATCACCATCAGCACTACCACAATCCTCCCTACACTCCCACCACCGTCACAACACACCACAACTACTCGCATCTCCCACAGTCACTAACAAATTCCCATTACCACTCACCACCACCAACTACCATCACCATTACCACCAACTACTACCACAACTACCCACTAACACCAAAACCGCCATTCTCACTACGGCAACTACAACAACCAGAATCAATCACCACAAAGCCAACCACAATTAAAAACTATCCCAAGTACTGCTATCAGCAACGCCACAACAACCACTATCAGCACTAACACAACTACAACCATCAGCACTACTATGTTTACGACAACTACTAGCAATACCACAACTACTACCAGCACAGCCACAACAACTGCCACTAGCAATGCCACAACTACAACTTCCGGCACTATCATAACTATTGCTACCAGCACTAATACAACTACAGTAACAACCAGCACTACCGAAACTACAACTACTACTGCAACTACAATTAATATTATTAGTACTACCATAACTACAGTTACTACCGCATCTACAATTACTACTACTAGTACTACCACTACTTGAACTACTACTGCAACTACAGTTACTACTACTAGTACTACCACAACTACAACTACTAATACCAGACCCTTCCCTCCTATCCTCGTCATTCAAGGTTGCCTCGTAATATCAGATTTTATTTTAGATAGAAAGCAGAACAGTTTTTCGTACCCTAAATAGCCGCCTGCAAGCTGGTCGTAGTGATGGTGGTAGTAGTGGTGGTAGTAATGATCGTAGTAATTGTAGTGATAGTGGTGGTAGTAGTGGTCGCTGTAGTGGTAGTGATATTGGTGGTAGTTTCGGTAATGGTGGTGGTGTTGTTGGTGGTGGTAGTGGTGGTGGTAATAGTGGTGCTTCTCTGTGTATGTAGAGTTTTATCAAATCATATTTCAGTATGTGTAGAGCTTCACCTAGTCATGTTTGACTCTGTGGAACCTTATCAGGCTATCTACATCATGCTTCACTCACTGTAGACACTAATGTCATGACTTGATAAAGCTCTACGCGTAGCGAATCGGTCGCTAAACATTAAAAGATCCATGAACTACCTCTGAACAGAGAATGCGTTGAGAAAAACTCCAGCTGTTGCTCTCTATCTGAGGGAGAAAGCTAAATCAGCCGAGTTTTCCGAGAGCTAATTTCTTCCCTGTATTATTTACAATACAAATGACCTTCAACTGCTGCACCTCTTTTCTGGCTCCATTACATACCGTATTTTCCGGCATATAAGACGCGTTTTTTTTTCCAATTTAAAAAAGATTGGAAAATCAGCCTGCGCCTTATATGCTGAAGGTTAGGGTCAAGGGTAGGCTATGGGTTACGCTTTAGCAGTTGTTTACTAAAGTTACGTTACAACTGCTTGGAATGTATACTGCACCACTGATATTCACTCTCGGTGTATATACTGAGACGTCTGTATCTCTCAGAATATATCGGTGGATATGGTGACACGTACGTTGTGTTGTCTCTTGAGGGGGGACAATGTGTCGTGGGGTCGAGCCCTGGCCTGCCGGAGTTTGGTAAATGTTTCAGTACCACTTGCTTCGTAGTTTCATTGCTATATACATATATATACATATACATATAACAATGACGTGTGTCTCTCTCTCTTTCCCCTGTTTAAAGAAGTGTTTGAAGTTCCATTTAACACCACTAAAAATCGTTATCTACAACAGTGGATGTTTCACAACTCATCAACTCATTACTGTATATAACCATGACCCATGTCATTATAGAAGACAAGCCACGGGGAAATGTAAATCTTCAGCTCAAGATCTTGCACACGTCTTTCACAAGAGTACCAACTGGTGGAATGAGAGGAAACTTTCTCAAAGGTAGTATTACAAACAGGTGTAGTCTAGTGCCTACACGATAACCAAGGTAGAAACTAGGAACGAGCAAATGACAGTGGAGAAAAAATACTTATATATTTCCTTCACCAAATAGCATACAATAATATGTACAATATTTACAGCAAGTTACATGGTAAGAATCGCCTTCGACCAGACTTGGAGATAAGTCTGCCAGAGTTGATTCACGAGTGTCCCACATCGCTTTTCAACCTTGGCGCGCTTCCTTGTTATTGGCTGGTTGAACCGAGGTGCTAGCATAACGAGGGGGCCCCCACTCATTATACTCTTAGCACCTGGTTCGCTGGCCGGGAGGGCATGCATATATGGGTGTGTGACATACGCTGAATAGAACGTAACATACTCTTAGCATACCACAGGTAGCGTGGTGACACCAATAAGTTCCTCTCATATGTATGTGTGTATCATGTTTTATAAACTATAACTTTATTTCAGCATATGTTTAATAAAACAAACTTTCTAATCAGCAAAACTAATTCCCAATAATTTTTTCCCCAGGACGATGACAGATGGTAATATTTCGGCTATCCTGGATTCCCTACAGACTGGGTATGACAAACGCATAAGGCCCAAATACGGAGGTGAGACCCTGTGGTATTCTCCTTTAGGTGTTTTTCCAAGCATTACTATTATTATTAACCTCTTCTATGCACCTTTGAACTTTTTAAGGTAGTAAAGCGGGGGTCTTCAGGTTAGGAAGGTCAGGGTAGGTTACGAGACAGAGAGAGTAACGTACACAGAGACACAAATATACACTTTGTAAAAATCACTGACCCTCCGCTCTTTTTCACTCTTGTATAGCACACATATATACATACACACAGACTAGTACACATATACATAAACACACATGCTTACATGACACACACACAAAAAAATAAAGCATTTAAATGCATATATATATATATATATATATATATATATATATATATATATATATATATATATATATATATATATATATATATATATATATATATATATATATATACACGTCGTGCCAAATAGGTAAAACTTAAATAGCAACGCTCTTCTCGCCGAATAAGGCAAGCAAAAATTTGTGTATGCAATAATTTGGCAAAATCATTCTGAACCTAACGAAAAAAATATTTCATTGTGTTTGTTTATTATTAAATTATTGTAAACTTATTTAAATTATATATAGTTGGATTAGACTAAATTAAATTGCGCTTGTACAATAAGGTTAGGTAAGTTTTCTAAGGATCTTTTGGTACAAAATTATTAATTTTTACATTAACATAAATGAAAAAAATATATCTTTAAACGTATAAGAATTTTTTAGAAAACTTAATTTTAAATGAGTTATGGCTAATTGACTAGTTTTACCTATTCGGCACGACATATATATATATATATATATATATATATATATATATATATATATATATATATATATATATATATATATATATATATATTTTTTATATAGTACAGACACGCAAAATAAATATATCTAACACACAGACACAGACATACACACGCACACACATACATACACACATACACACACACACACACATACACACACACACACACACCAATTCTTCTTTCCACTACACATGAAATATCCTTCCTTCATCTTAATTATTCCCAACACAATCTGTTATACACTTCTTGATACACTATCTGTCAGCACTTAAAAATGCACATCTGTTCCAACTTAAAATAATGTACCTTTAAAACTAATATTAGTTGACAGTTAATTTTAATTGTAAAATAATGTCAGCTGCCAGGATAAAGAAATAGAAAGTCATATGTTGTTGTGTAAGGCTCTATTATAGACAACGTTTCGCTCTTGGTATAGTTTTGTAAAGTCATCATGACTTTATAAAGCTCTACCCACACTTACATACTCACACATTTCAGTGGATCGGGAAGTACTCCCAGGGCAAACAATGTTCATCTAAACTATTCTGATCGCAAATAGCACGAGACTGGATTAACAGACAGTGTTCTTGAGGAGAACGAGATATGGCTTATTCCCAAATTGAGATAGAGAGGAAATGGAGAAGAACAGTTCAGAAGAATAGTTACATGAGCAGAGGAGGGAACATCCAAACTCCGGAAATCTCTCAAGGTTCATCCCCTGGCCATCTCACAGAAGGCCCAAATTGTTCCCCTCCCAATTTCTTCAATAACAGTAATTCCATACTTTCCCCTTCTCCACCCTCTCTATATCTTTTACCCCTCCCCTTGTAATTATGTACACACTAACCTAAGCCTCTTTTCTCTCCTCACAAATGAGGTGCAAACAGTAAGCTGGACACCACAAACCAGAGCATCAAAAAATAAAGGTCTGTACATAGTACACAAACGCATATTGATTGACAAAGAAGGTCTAAACGTCGTAGCTATCACTGAGACAAAGTGAGTGAAATCATAAATGTCACATTTACAGTATGTTATGTAGTAATGAAAAATGAAGCAGAACATAGAGGATGGGAGGTGCTGCACTGCTAATATGAAATCATTTGTGTTTTGAAGAGATGGGAAAAATACATAGAAACGAGTCAAATATTTACACAGCACAATCAAGACCGTGGAGTGAAAGAAGTAGTAGCTGTGCTCTACAAAACATTTCCAAATAGTAGAAGAGCAAAGACAGGAATATGAAGATATCAACAAAGCAGTTGCTGACATAACAGAAGCAGTAACAAGAGACTGCATGTCCAAAGCAAAGCTACTAATCGTGGGAGATTTCAACCATATAGAAACAGACTGGGAAAATTGCAGCTCACATGGCGACCTTAAAACGATAATGATAACGAAGGTGGTGAAGAAAAAGCATTGTATCAACATGGGAGAGAGAGAGAGAGAGGAAGGGAGAGAAGGAGACAGAGAGAGAAATTTGCCAGCAAGACTGGATCTCCATAACTGAATTCTTAAATGCAGTTGAATGAGAAAAGGAACTCTGTGAAAAGTCAGCAAATGAGATGGAGTACTGAGCTACATAGTGCCGGGAGGTAAAGAAAATAGTAAAAAAAAAAGAGCACGTTGTTGAACCCAAGATGCAGAGAAGAAAAACAAAAGCATGGAAGAATTACAGAAAGACGAAGATAGAAAAAAAAAACAGAGAAGTGAGCACAAGAGCAAGAAAGAAAGACACAAAGATGAGAAAAAAAGTTGAATGACAATTTGAGAATGATGTAGCAGTAAAAGACATGTCTAAACGTAATCTGATTAACAGCCTAGTCGGAAAACATACGCAAGTAATAGATCAGGTAATAAGACATAGGAAGGAATAAAAGCTGACGAGTTGAACAAACGATTTAAAGAAGTGTTATCAGTGGAAACATGAACAAGACCATAGAGTCACAGAGAAAGAGTATATCAGTGGATACTGGACACCATACACGCAACAGGGAAAGAGGTAAAAAAACAATTGATAGCGCTGGTTACATGAAAGCCAGAAAGGCCGCGAGAGGAAAAAGAAACACTCTCTTAGCCACTATCTAAAATCAGCAAGTCAACAGATACGGGACAATTGCCAGAGAGTTGGAAGGCAGGGAATGTAGTCGCAATATTTAAGAAAGGGGAGAGAGAGTGTTAAACTACTGACTTGTGTCAGTGACATGCTAATAAAGCTAATAAAGAAAATAATAAGAATGAAAATGGTGGAGCACTTAGGAATTTTTTTTTTATAAGCAATACCTAATACAGATTTGGAAATAGAAAAATCTGTTTTCGCAAATCTACAGTGGCTGTACGACAAAGTTATGAAAGGGAGGCAGCAGAGAGAGAGAGAGAGAGAGAGTTGAGTCAATTATATATTATTAGACAGTAAAAAGGCATCTGATTGTGTTTAACAACAGATTGGGAAAAAAATTAAGCACAAGCAAGAATAACAGGGAAGGTACTTCAGAGGGTCAAACAGTCCAGTATGGGAAGCGCATGTCGCAACGGGAAAGTGTAATATATGAGGCTTTACAAAGATCGGAATTAGGATCAGTACTGTTTTACAAAGATCGGTATTAGGATCAATACTGTTTGACAAGGATCAGAATTAGGATCAGTACTGTTTTATAAGGATAAGTATTAGGATCAGTACTGTTTTATAAGGATAAGTATTAGGATCAGTACTGTTTTATAAGGATAAGTATTAGGATCAGTACTGTTTTATAAGGATAAGTATTAGGATCAGTACTGTTTTTCGTAAAAGTGAATGAAGTTACTGAAGAGATACAGACAGATGAATCTCTGTTTGAGGATGACCTCAAAATTAATGAGGATTAAAAATACCAACGAGGAAAAGGAAAGCATACAAATAGAATTGGATAAACTGCAGAACTAGTCAAATAAAGTGGCTACTGGAATTCAACCCCAGTAAATGCAGCATCATGAAAATTAGGGAAAGAGTAAGATAACCGGTAATATTATTAAAGACTCGGGGAATAGAGGCTACAAACCTCACTTAAAGAAGACCTGGGGGTAAGCATAGTGCCGAGCATATCGTCAAAGGCATACATCAACTGAATAGCCTCTGTAGCCAGGAATCTGAACTGGAGTACAGAGGTATCCAACGAGACTAGTCCCAGAGCTAATGGTAAGGAGCAATGAGGGGAGGCGAAAGGAACTGAACCTGATGACACTAGATATTAAAAAAAGCAAGGAAAACATGACGTCGACATACAAAATACTCAAGAGGAGGCTGGGAACACGTACACATGGGCACATATAAAAATTAAAAATACATAGGAGTCATGGGAATGAAGGGAATAAAATCTTCAGCTTAAGTATGCTTCGGAAGTGGAATGACCTGTACGATGAAGCAGTGGAGGCATGCGCCATACACAAGTTTTAAGGCTAGGAATGACAGGGTCCACAAGGCCAAGAGGAAGTACACTCAGTAAATAGCAGGTTAAGAGACATGGACAGGAGCTGCGACTTTGCCCCTGCAAAAATTATAACCCTATTTTTTAAAGGGGTGGACCGGTAAGCCAGCGGAAGGTCTCGGTCAGATGACCAAAAGCTCCAGCTGCGAGTCATCATGTGACTAAAACACGCGTCAGGAAACACTTGTCCTGTTTCCTGGCAAACCTTACCTAACCTAACCTGCAACCACAAATGAGTGAAAAATGCGTGAGTACATAAATGATTACTAATTGGCCGTTACACTACCACACACAACGTTTCACTCAACACAAAGCGAAACGTGTCTATATTAAAGACACAATCGGCACCAAATGTCTTTCTACCAAACTTCTCAGCAGTAACTGCCAAGCTACGCAGAGGAAAGCACGTTTAGATACTAGTTACTGAGGATTTAGATTAGAGCAAGAGGACTTACAGACCTATTTATGGTGGAGTTAGATTAGAGAGGAAAAAAAGACTTAGACCTACTTGTGGAGGATTTAGATTTAGAAATGCCATGTTTCAACCAATTCTCCCTATTGGCTATTGTAGAGGCATACAATGCAATCCCTCCTAATGCTAGCATTCAAACCACGTAACCCCCTACCACCCAACAACCATTGCTGGTGGAAATGATCGTAATAAGTGAAGGAAATGATCGGAATAGTGGTTAAAAGGAAAGAATAGTGCTATATTGATCAGAATAGCAGTCATATTGATCAGAATAGTGGTTATATTGATTAGAATTGTTATATTTATCTGAATAGTGGTTATATTGATTAGAATTGTTATATTTATCTGAATAGTGGTTATATTGATTAGAATTGTTATATTTATCTGAATAGTGGTTATATTGATTAGAATTGTTATATTTATCTGAATAGCGGTTATATTCATTAGAATTGTTATATTTATCTGAATAGTGGTTATACTGGTGATAGTTATACTGAATAATTGTACTGCTCAGAATAGTGGTTATACTAATCAGAATGGTTACATTGATCAGAATGGTGATTATATTGTTCAAAATATTGGTTATGTTAATTAGATTAGAGGTTATATTGATCAGAATTGTAGTTAAACTGATCAGAATAGTGATTACCTTGAACAAAATAGTAGATATAAATATTGGGATGATATAATGATCGGAATAGTGGTTATAATGATCAGAATAGTGGTCATAATGATCAGAATTGTGGTTATATTGACCACAAAAATTTAATAGTGATCGGAATACAGATTATAATGATCGGAAGAGTAGTTATAGTGTTAGGAATGTGACTATAATGATAACTAAAGAGGTATAATAATAGGGATAGTGAATAGTGACTAAAGTGATCGAAAAGTGGCTATAACAGTGATGGCATGATGAGAAAAGTAGTGGAATGATAAGAATAGTGCTAGAATGATGGAAATAGTGCTGCAGTGATCGGAATAGTGGTTCAACGGCAGGAATTGTGGTTCAGTGACAGGAATTGTGGTAGAATGATAGGAATCTCGTGAAATTTGATATGACGATAATGTGAACTATATAAGAAGACGCTAATACTAACATAAAATAATAATAACACTAATAACAGCAAAAATATGTAAAATAAATTCATTCTTGCCTATTACCTTTAATATATAAGTTATATTTGTATAGCAATATATTAGCCAAAATATAAAATATTAGAAAGTCTTTTATAATTAACTTTAAATTGGCATTAAAATTGGGAAGGAAATTGGCATTGGAAATTGGCTAGAAAAATGTCAAAAAATTGCCCTTAATTTTTTTTAATGAAATTGGCAAGTAAATTTTATTTGAAGTAAAATTGTAAATGGAACTGAGTTGGAATTGGATGTAATTGGAGAAAGAGGGAGTTGTGGGTTACGAGGTTTGTGTGTGACAGGCGTATGTGTCCTTCTTCCACTGTACTGAAGTATAGAGAATACTCTCTCTTTAAACGTTGTTGTTGTTGTTGTGTGTTGATAGCCACTTCGGCAACTGTCTCTTCCTGTGTCACCATCACTTCTGTCACTATCATCACTCTCACTGATGTCACTATCATCACCCTCACTGATGTCACTATCATTATCATCATCACTGATGTCACTATCATTATCATCACTCACTGACGTCACTATCATTATCATCACCATCACTGATGTCACTGTCATTACCATCACCATCACTGCTGTCACTATCATTACCTTCACTGTCATTGATGTCACTATTATCATCATTGTCACTATCACTCATTACCTTTAATGTCACTATCATTATCATCACTGTCACTATCATCATCACTCCTGTCACTATCATCACCATCACTGATGTCACTATCATTATCATCATCATTGATGTCACTATCATTATGATCACCATCACTGATGTCACTATCATTATCATGACTGACACTGATGTCACTATCATTATCATGACTATCACTGATGTCACTATCACCACCATCACTGTCACTGGTGTCACTATCACCATCACTATCACTGTCATTTTTGTCATCATTGTCCCTATTGTGAGTCACTATCATTACTGTCACCATCACTATCACTACTTTCACCACCCCTATCACAGTCACCACCATCCATCGCTACTTCCCTCACAATTACCACCTGCATCACCATCACCACCATCATTAAACAGCAAGTATGGTGTATTCATACAGAAAAAAATACATAAAAATACACTCATATTCTCATAAATGCTCTCATACTCTTATGAATTCTCATATTCTCATATAAATTTTGGTATATTCATACATAGTCTTATAGAATCATACATACTCTCGGACATAATCTCATACTAATAAATTCTCTCAATCATATACTAACGAATTCATACTCTCATACGCTAAAAAATACTTTCATACACTAATTATTCACTCATGAATATCCTTATACGGTCATGTATAATTTTATTCACAGTTATATGCTTTCAAACTGTAATGTAATACACTCATGTATGCTCTCATACGCTAATTTATTCTCTCTTTACGCTCTCATACGCTCATTTATTCTCCCTTTCATACAGTCCCATACCATCTCATACAAAAACATCAGAATTCCATAATCGTCTCATACACATTGCTATCCTTCAGGGCGTAGTGCATTCATCCAACACACTCGCGCATACTCCCACATCTTCACGAATTTATACAGTGCATAGTGTATAAGAATACCTGCTGCTGCTTCAAACATGTGCAACATGAGTGTAGATAAATAACGTTTCTCTCTTACTGGACTGAGGATCGAGTCTCCGACACATATGTCACTGTATCAGCGTCACGGGTTTACCGATAAACCTTAAATAATATACATCTGCGAAAAACTAATTACATTACATATACCTCTGTTTTTTCAGGTGTTAATTATGATTATATATATTAAATGTACCTTGATAATGGTAATATATTACGAAACGCAATAAACTTCTGTCATATATATATATATATATATATATATATATATGTCGTGCCGAATAGGTAAAACTGGTCAGTTAGCAAGAACTCGTTTAAAATTAAGTCCTTTCTACGCACCTTTGAACAAGGTACGCAGTGCTCTACCACCGTACCACACTGGTCCAATACCTTGGCGCCCAGCTAACGCTACACGTACAAGGTACTGCGTACCTTGTTCCAAGGTGCGTAGGTTCGAATCTCCTTCGACCTGAGATTAGTGTTTGTGAATATTTCGCCTGTTCTGAGAATTCTAAACATTGTAAAAGTCTCTCGTCGGTCGATGCATGCAGGGGATGAGATGAAAAGCCGAAAGCCACCTGCCTGAAAGCTGGCTGCCTTGGACCAAAACGTCTAGCGTTAGCTGGGCACCAAGGTATTGGACCAGTGTGGTACGGTGGTAGAGAACTGCGTTCCTTGTTCCAAGGTTCGTAGGTTCGTATCTCCTTCGACCTGAGATTATATTAAAACTTCCTTACAACTATTATCAAAAATTATTTTCATTATATGCACTGATGAATGCATATACACGCATTAACATATGATTTTTTTCGGCACCAAACCTAAATGAGAAACCTTCCATGACCTTGCAACCAAATACGAAAACATAGCCTATTTTTTGCCAGTCTAACTCATGGCCAGCCTAACCTCAGCTGCAAATATGTGAAAAACGTTAGAATGTAATGCTTATGTTCAGACTTGATTTTAAGGGAGCTATGACCGTGAAGCCGTCAAGGAAGGTGCCTAGGTGCCTTGGTGCCGGTGATAAGTTCTTAAGGGAAGAGAATTGAAACTTATCATTGTCGACTGCCTCCCGTTACCCAGCAGCTGTCGGGGCCCAAAGAGCTTAATAATAATAATAATAACAATGATAATAATAACACAATCAACTGTCTGTGTAAAATTAAAGTCGGAAAGTAAATGAATATGTAAAAGCCAGTAGAGAAAGCAGTTTGCTAGGCAATAATTGCCACTCACCCCGTGTTTGTTCACACACCATCAACTTGTTCATCCACTCTGTTTTTTTTCGGTTTTTCTTTGTGTGTTAAAAAAATGAAAGCTAATTCTCGTAGCTTTTCTGGCGAGTTCCGCGAATGATTAAGGTCGAGAGTCCACGGGAATATCATGGAGTTTTCACCCTTACGCACGTATAATAATAGAACATATGTACTCTGTTGAAAATACACAGGAGTGAATTAAAAAAAAAAAAAAAAGGAAATGTGGAAATGAAATATAGAAATTAAGAAAAGTGGAAAGAAATAACATAAAAAATATACACATGAATTTTGTTTTTACAGCCAAAATAATTTAATTTTCCTTCCGATATGGTTAGTTTATTGTGGAGGCCACATTTATTCCAGTAGCCGGGAGCCAGGCAATGTAAGAGCACACAAAGGCCTAGGAATTAGGCCTTAAAAGGGTATTGGTAAGTGCCCTTTTACTTTTTTTTTCTTTCTGTCTGCGAATTTTCTCTGATAGTTACAAACACCGAGGATGTAACAGGAATGTTTTGTAAATTCTGTAATGGTGGAGAAAACTGTGATTAGAAGCAGTGTATATGTTTAATAGCCATAACTTTTCGCCCCCACGGAGTTTATAACTTAAATAACCATATCGTTTTCGCCGCAAAGTGGATACTTGTATTATCCGCAACGTTTCACCCACATTGCTAATGCTCAATATTTAGCGAAACGTGTCTATTCTTCACAGCAAGAACAGGTTCAGCCATGACATTATTTACAGACATCATTCCGTATTGTCTGTGATTTTTTCTGTCTAACCCTGTATGTATATATATATATATATATATATATATATATATATATATATATATATATATATATATATATATTGCAGGTGACTGTGAAACAGAAACCTGAAACTGTTTTACATGATGGTAGGATTGCTGGTGTCTTTTTTCTGTCTCATAAACACGCTGGATAACAGGTATGTCTAGCTACTTCTACTTACACTTTAGGTCACACTACACTGGCATACACATGCATATATATACATACACACATCTAGGTTTTTCTTCTTTTTCTTAATAGCTCTTGTTCTTTTTATTTTCTCTATTGTCCATGGGGAAGTGGAAAAGAATCTTTCCTCCGTAAGCAATGCGTGTCGTATGAGGCGACTAAGATGCCGGGAGCAATGGGCTAGTAACCCCTTCTCCTGTACAAATCTACTAAAAACGAGAAGAAAAACTTTATAAAACTGGGTTGTCTGAATGTGCGTGGATGTAGTGCGGATGATAAGAAAGAGATGATTGCCGATGTTATGAATGAAAAGAAGTTGGATGTCCTGGCCCTAAGCGAAACAAAGTTGAAGGGGGTAGGCGAGTTTCAGTGGGGAGAAATAAATGGGATTAAGTCAGGAGTATCTGAGAGAGTTAGAGCTAAGGAAGGGGTAGCAATAATGTTGAAGGATCAGTTATGGAAGGAAAAGAGGGAATATGAATGTGTAAATTCAAGGATTATGTGGATTAAAATATGGGTCGGATGCGAAAAGTGGGTCATAATAAGCGTGTATGCACCTGGAGAGGAGAGGAGTGTAGAGGAGAGAGAGAGATTTTGGGAGATGTTAAGCGAATGTATAGGAACTTTTGAACCAAATGAGAGAGTAATTGTGGTAGGGGACCTAAATGCTAAAGTGGGAGAAACATGCAGAGAGGGTGTAGTAGGTAAGTTTGGGGTGCCAGGTGTAAATGATAATGGGAGCCCTCTGATTGAACTTTGTATAGAAAGGGGTTTAGTTATAGGTAATACATATTTTAAGAAAAAGAGGATAAATAAGTATACAAGATATGATGTAGGGCGTAATGACAGTAGTTTGGTGGACTATGTATTGGTAGATAATAGACTGTTGAGTAGACTTCAGGATGTACATGTTTATAGATGGGCCACAGATATATCAGATCACTTTTTAGTTATAGCTACAGTGGGAGTAAAAGGTAGATGGGATACAAGGAAAATAGAATCAGTAAGTAAGAGAGAGGTGAAGGTTTATAAACTAAAAGAGGAGACAGTTAGGGTAAGATATAAACAACTATTGGAGGATAGATGGGCTAGTGAGAGTGTAGGCAATGGGGTCGAAAATGTATGGGGTAGATTTAAAAATGTAATGTTAGAGTGTTCAGCAGAAGTTTGTGGTTACAGGCGAGTGGGTGCGGAGGAAGAGGAGCGATTGGTGGAATGATGATGTAAAGAGAGTAGTAAGGAGAAAAAGTTAGCATATGAGAGGTTTTTACAAAGTAGAAGTGATGTAAGGAGGGAAGAGTATATGGAGAGAAAAAGAGAGGTTAAAAGAGTGGTGAAGCAATGTAAAAAGAGAGCAGATGAGTGGGTGAGATGTTATCAGCAAATTTTGTTGAAAATAAGAAAAAGTTTTGGAATGAGATTAATAAGTTGAGGAAGCCTAGAGAACAAATGGATTTGACAGTTAAAAATAGGAGGAGAGTTATTAAATGGAGAGTTAGAGGTATCGGGAAGATGGAGAGAATATTTTGAGGAGTTGTTAAATGTTGATGAAGACAGGGAAGCTGTGATTTCGTGTGTAGGGCAAGGAGGAATAACATCTTGTAGGAGTGTGGAAGAGCCAGTTGTGGGTGTAGGGAAGTTCGTGAGGCAGTGGGTAGAATGAAAGGGGTAAGGCAGCTGGGATTGATGGGATAAAGATAAAAATGTTAAAAGCAGGTGGGGATATAGTTTTGGAGTGGTTGGTGCTATTATTTAATAAATGTATGGAAGAGGGTAAGGTACCTAGGGATTGGCAGAGAGCGTGTATTGTTCCTTTGTATAAAGGCAAAGGGGACAAAAGAGAGTGCAAAAATTATAGGGGAATAAGTCTGTTGAGTGTACCTGGTAAAGTGTATGGTAGAGTTATTATTGAAAGAATTAAGAGTAAGACAGAAAGCAGGATAGCAGATGAACAAGGGGGCTTTAGGAAAGGTAGGGGGTGTGTAGACCAAGTGTTTACAGTGAAACATATAGGTGAACAGTATTTGGATAAGGGTAAAGATGTTTTTGTGGCATTTATGGATTTGGAAAAGGCGTATGATAGGGTAGATAGGGGGGCAATGTGGCAGATGTTGCAGGTGTATGGAATAGGAGGAAGGTTACTGAAAGCAGTGAAGATTTTTTATGAGGATAGTGAGGCTCAGGTTAGAGTGTGTAGGAGGGAAGCGGACTATTTCCCAGTAAAAGTGGGCCTTAGACAAGGATGTGTGATGTCACCGTGGTTGTTCAATATATTTATAGATGGGGTTGTAAGAGAAGTGAATGCGAGGGTCTTGGCAAGAGGTGTTGGGCTAAAAGATAAAGAAGCAAATACAAAGTGGGAGTTGTCACAGTTGCTTTTTGCTGATGACACTGTGCTTTGGGAGATTCTGAAGAGAAGTTGCAGAGGTTGGTGGATGAATTTGGTAGGGTGTGTAAAAGAAGAAAATTGAGTGAATATAGGAAAGAGTAAGGTGATGAGGATAACAAAAGAATAGGTGACGAAAGATTGGATATCAGATTGGAGGAGAGAGTATGGAGGAGGTGAATGTATTCAGATATTTGGGAGTGGACATGTCGGCGGATGGGTCTATGAAGGATGAGGTGAATCATAGAATTGATGAGGGAAAAGGGTGAGTGGAGCACTTCGGAGTCTGTGGAGACAAAGAACCTTGTCCATGGAAGTAAAGAGGGAATGTATGAGAGTATAGTTATACCAACGCTCTTATATGGGTGTGAAGCATGGGTGATGAATGTTGCAACGAGGAGAAGGCTGGAGGCAGTGGAGATGTCATGTCTGAGGTCAATGTGTGGTGTGAATATAATGCAGAGAATTCGGAGTTTGGAAATTAGGAGGAGGTGCGGGATTACCAAAACGATTGTTCAGAGACTGAGAAGGGGTTGTTGAGGTGGTTTGGA
The DNA here is from genome assembly GCA_009830355.1 of Cherax destructor. Classification (NCBI taxonomy): domain Eukaryota; kingdom Metazoa; phylum Arthropoda; class Malacostraca; order Decapoda; family Parastacidae; genus Cherax; species Cherax destructor. The sequence goes on from WNWK01001314.1 coordinate 120,853, forward strand.
CATGTAGAGAGAATGGAACGAGACAGAGTGACTTCGAGAGTGTATAAATCTGTAGTGGAGGGAAGGCGGGTAGGGGTCGGCCTAGGAAAGGTTGGAGGGAGGGGTAAAGGAAGTTTTGTGTGCGAGGGCTTGGACTTCCAGCAAGCATGTGTGAGCGTATTTGATAGGAGTGAATGGAGGCATATGGTTTTAATACTTGACGTGCTGTTGGAGTGTGAGCAAAGTAACATTTATGAAGGGATTCAGGGAAACCGGCAGGCCGGACTTGAGTTCTGGAGATGGGAAGTACAGTGCCGGCACTCTGAAGGAGGGGTGTTAATGTTGCAGTTTTATAACTGTAGTGTAAAGCACCCCTCTGGCAAGACAGTGATGGAGTGAATGATGATGAAAGTTTTTCTTTTTCGGGCCACCCTGCCTTGGTGGGAATCGGCCGATGTGTTAATAAAAAAAAAAAAAAATATATATATATATATATATATTTCACAAAAACTTGCGTCGGGTGAACATTTCTCATTACTCCTGAGAAGTAAAATACCACCAACAACATAACCTAAACTGACAGTTAGCTGAGGAGCTCATCTTGGCCAGTTATCTTTGCAAATACAGGAGGGCCCCGCTTTACAGCGTTTCGCTAATGCAGCAGTATTCAATTATAAACATTCTTCATTTATTCAGACTTCCTACAATAAATATCTTCACTACTCACTATAAGCTAAAGACGAAAATATTTTAAGGTAAGTAATATGTGTACTGTATGTACATTTTTAAGTCCTAACTATATTGCTCACTTAATATACGTTAGTGTAAACATGTTATCAGGGATTTATATGCATTGGCTACAGCGGTAGCCAAGAACTAATTTCTAAAATATAGGATTACGTTACGTTTCGTTACGTTTGTGCGAGGCCTGGTCATGGACCGGGCGCAGGGTCGTTGACCCCCGAAACACCGGATGTTATTGGGCACAAAAAAGTACATCATGTAAATTTAACTCATCAATCAGGTCTGATTTTTTTTTTTAATTCAGAGGGAAAAAACTACTTAGACATACAAACTGACGAGGTGAAGAGGTCACGTCTCATGCAGTGAAGATGGGGAAGAGGTAGGACAGGTCACAAGTGTGGGCTTGACCTTGTGTGAGGTCACCAATGAGACTTTACGTTTCACATGAATAATTTGAATAATTAACTAACCAATTTCTGGAAAGCAAAGAATTTAGAACTTCCTATAATCTGTTTTCTAAGATTCTAATGTAGATAATTCTCATTATTATATTATCATCACATGGCTATATCTATGATGGCTGTATTTCTCACTCACCCACCGCATAAAGAGGTTACTGCCCACCTGTGGGTACTCTAAGAACATGTGGGTTTGGGTTTGAGAAAGACCTGTCTAGTATGGGCCAGTAGGCTTGCTGCAGTGTTCCTCCTTTCTTATGTTATTATATTTTCCGTCGATGTATATCCAATGAGAACGGAAGAGTAAATAAACTCAGAAGTTTGTACACATACACACTGAGAATTTAAACTTGGTTCTAGGACTTACAGTATTCTTAAATGGTGGTGAACGGGCGACATGTAGCCTTAATGTCACTCGTGTAGTAGGTAGGTTTTAAACCTAACAGAGCACCACCAATTGTGCTTATATCAACACCAAAATATCAATCGATGATATGGTTGTTAATAATAATAATAATAATACAGAATAAATAACACTGAAATTTAAATGTACTGTGACAAACATCAGAACATGGAACCAATGAATAATAATGATGGAAAAGAGAGAGAGAGAGAGAGAGAGAGAGAGAGAGAGAGAGAGAGACGTTAGCACCCTCCACGTGTCTATATTCATTTTCCATTTTAGCCTACACAAGGGGAGATGAAGAGGGGGAGAGAAAGAGAGAGGGGAAAAGGGTGCAAATGGGAGTACATGCGAGTACACGAGAGTACATTTGACTACATAGGAGTACATGGGAGAGAGTTCGCCAAAGAGAAAAAGAACACATGAAAAAGAGTAAGAAGATATGAGACATTTTGCACACGTGTCTTATTCACGTCTTATCCACCATTTAAATAGTGATACTCTTCATTTTGCCCTTGTCTTTTTCGTCCTCTTATTCCTCTTCTTCGTTCTCCTCCACCTCTTCCTCCTCTTCCTCCTACTCCTCTTCCTCCTCCTCTTCCTCTTCCTCCTCCTCTTCCTCCTGTCCTCCAGGTGACGGCCAATTAAAGTTTCTCTCAAGAGATTTCTCAGAGGAGACATGTATCCGAAAAGGCTTCAGGTACACGCCCCCTCCTTCATTGCCTCCTTCCTTCTTTCCCTTCCTCCGTCCCTCCTTCCTTCTCTCCATCCCTTCATTTCTTCCTCTATCTGTTCTTCCACTTACACCTTCCTTCTTCTTTCACTCCTTCCTTTCCTTCTATCTTAACTTCCTCTCTTCTTCCTACTCTCAGGTAGAGGTGGAAGAGATGCAAGACGAAGGGAAAGGAAAAGGGAAAGTGAATAGTGTAAGGGAAAGGGGAGATTAGAGGGAAGGCTGATGACCCGATTTATGGAGTGCTTTTAACTGAATGAGGGGAAAATGTTTGTCAGAGACCTATTCGCTGTCTCGCTAGAAAATGGGAGAGATAGTTTACTACCGGTTAGGTGTTTTAAGGAGGAAATGAAGAGACGGGAGAGGGAGCTGTGGTTGATTTTCCTTCTTTAAGGCACTTTCAGCCTGAGTTTTGGCACCTCTTTTGCTCATCAGTGCCTGTCATCCACCGTCACTCTTTTGCACTGGTGGTGGTGGTGGGTTTGTCGCCAGGCTGTGGACCGCCAGCAGCAACAGCCTGCTTGACTAAGCGAGCACCAGTGAAACCTGGTTCAAGACCTGGCTACAGAAATAGGAAAACTCTCGAAATCCATCAAAGGAATATCAAAAACAAGGGGGAAATCCGGGCGCTGGTCTTCGGTATGTTAGATAAAACGACATATTACTGTGGCAACGTTTCGCTCTCCTGGAACATAATCATGAGCTAAGACATTGATGGAAAAACGTTGAATTGTGTGTGACATAATCATGACGTAAAAAATACTCATCGGTCTGTTTATCTAGTGAAAATCCAAGACATTGGGAAATATTCTTTAAGAGAAGAAGATGAATTGAAAGAAAAGCATAAAGGAAGAAATAAAAGAAAGCATAAAGAAAGAAGAGAAAGTGGAAGAAATAAAAAAGAAGTGAAAGAATAGCCTAAAGAAGGAATAGGAAGAAAATAATAGAAGTAAAGTAAAAGCATAAAAAATAGAAAGTAGAAGGAAAACATAAAAAAAAATGAGGTAACGAGAAAAATGCATAAAAAAGCCAAAGAAAGAAGAGGAAGAGAACGATAAGCACAAAGTGCAAAAAGGAAGAAAGTCATAAAGAAAGAAGTGAAAGAAAAGGTGTAAAGAAAAGAAGAAGTGTGAGGAGGGGGGGCCCAGTCTTGATAGGATGGAAGAGGCGGAGTGCAGATATTAACACTTGTGTTTACCTTGCTAGTAGAGAGGAGAGAGAGAGAGTCTATCTTAAACAGTAACGATATTTTCTTCTTGTACTACTTCTGACTCTACTGACTTACCTATGATCCTTTTCTGATCCGTCGTTGGTTCGATCCGTTCTTCGTCTGATCCGTCCTTTGTCTAATCTGTCGTTTTTTCCTGAGTTGTCCTTGTCATTCGTTGTCATTATTCCTTGTTCGTATAATTTCTTTGTCCTTTTTGCTTCATCAAGTATCTTCATCAATCCCTCATTACCTCCTTGTTAGTCTCTCTCTCTGTCTCTGTCTGTCTGTCTGTCTGTTTGTATGTGTCTGTCTGTCTCTGTCTGTCTCTGTCTGTCTGTATGTTTGTCTGTGTCTGTCTGTCTCTGTCTGTATGTCTGTATGTCTGTCTGTCTGTCTGTCTCTCTCTCTCTCTCTCTCTCTCTCTCTCTCTCTCTCTCTCTCTCTCTCTCTCTCTCTCTCTCTCTCTCTCTCTCTCTTTCTCTCTTTCTCTCTCCCAAAAGCCACATTTTTACACCTATCTGTAAAACCCGTCCTGAGAAACAAAGAGAAAGGGAACAAAGAAGCCTCCCAAAGAAACGTGGAACAATGAAAGTTAAATAAAGAACAATGAAAGCAAGAGATGCCTTAAATGATTTTACATCTTCGTTGCCAGACACCACATAAAGGATTTTAGCAATTCGCATTAATCACAAATTATGTTTCTATATATATATATATATATATATATATATATATATATATATATATATATATATATATATATATATATATATATATATATTTATGCATGCAAGACAAGCCACGGAGGGTGGAAATCTTTAGCTCAAGTACTCTCACACTTCTCAGTGCGTCATCAGTCGCTATGTATATATAATAACAACACTGCGACTAGCCTATATATAATCAATAACAACACTGCGACTAGCTGGGGAATCGAACCCGTGTTGTTTCAACCCGCCTCATGGTGGGCAAAAATTTCACGACGCTCTAACCCACGGGACCATACAATCCTACATGAATCACGCACCCAGCAGAGTTAGGTGTTGTACCGTGATCCAAAGACATACGATGGTGTGGGTGCCTCAGAGCTAATTTAATTCTACTCCCCGTTTGGTGTACTAGCCTCCACAAGCAGTATATTTCGTATTGTAACCACTTAGCTCTGCTGGGTGCGTGATTCTTGTAGGATTGTATGGTCCCGTGGGTTAGAGCGTCGTGGAATTTTCGCTCACCATGAGGCGGGTTAAAGTACGATATATATATTAAGTCCTTTCTAAAATTTTCTCTTATACATTGAAAGATATAATTTTCTAATTTATAATAATATAAAAATTAATGTTTTTGTACTAAAAGAACCTTATTATAACAAGCGCAATTTAATTTAGCCTAATCCAACTAAAAATATTTTATATAAGCTTACAATAATTTAATAATAAACACAATGAAATATATTTTTTCGTTAGGTTCAGAATGATTTTTGCGAGATTATTGCATACGCAAATTTTCGCTGGCCTTATTCGGCAAGAAGAGCATTAGAGAACAGAACTGAAAACTATATAAGGATTCAAACCGTAGTCCTGACAGGTAGCAGGTCCAGGAAGGTTTCACAGATAGCAGCCCTTCTGTGACAAGTCTTCGTCAGAGGCCACTAGCTGTGAACCAAATACCCTTCGCACAGCCCCAGTAGCTTTCATATTACATCTCTTCTTCGGTTTTAACGAGACTTTTTATTGAATGCTATAACTCAAATGAGGTATAAGGGAAAGGTGGAGGTAACTGTGAGAGCAATTACTTTTCGCTGGCGTTCTTAATCACCATTGATCACCCTATCGTTGGTAGGCAGAGTACCACAACTATGGCTAATCGAAAGACATTTCGAGCAGAGCCAACACTTAACGCAACATTTCGCTCGGTTAGAGCTCTAGTATGTCTGATAGAACACTGGTAGAAACGTTGTGCCTATGTGTATTTTCTTTAATCACTCTTAATTACCCTTAATCACCTTCGGATGTACTTTAAACCACTCGGATGTGCACATGCTCGTGTGGCTACCCACGCACACGCACTTGTGAATGTGCACATATGTAGACATCCGTGTTTATAGATGTACACACGATTGAGTAATAGTGAGCGAAGATATTAAGTTTGTTGGAGGGTGTTGTTGGAGGGTGTTGTTGGAGGGTGGTTGTTGGAGGGTGGTTGTTGGAGGGTGGTTGTTGGAGGGTGGTTGTTGGAGGGTGGTTGTTGGAGGGTGGTTGTTGGAGGGTGGTTGTTGGAGGGTGGTTGTTGGAGGGTGGTTGTTGGACGGTGTTGAAGGGTCCTTGTTGTAGGGTGGTTGTTGGAGGGTGTTGTTGGAGGGTGGTTAAAGGAGTAAACTGAGGGAGAGAAGGGTGAAGAGAGTGAGGCAGGAGGGAGAATGAGGGAGTGGAGGTAGAGAAAAGAGGATAAAGAGAATAAGACAGGAGAGTTAAATAGGTTAAGAGTTTGAGGGTAAGAGAGAGTTAGAGACGATAAAGTAGAATAAGGAAGAAAAGGAGGGGAACAAGAAAATATCTTGTAGTCACCATGAGTCCTTAATGTAAATTTAACTGCTCTGTATGCTCGCTTCGTGGCCAGCCATAGCGTCACTACTAGGCACGCTACGGGGCCATTTATAGTACCACTATGTACATTTCAGGGTTCTATATAGTATCAATATGCATGTTATTGTATCATCACTATGCCCAGAACAGGGCTTTCCATAACATCACCACCATTCACACTACAGGGCCAATCCTTTGGTCAATATTATGCTCACTAAAGGGCTTGTTTATAATACTGTCACTGCGATAATTAAGAGGTTTGCTTATAAAATGTAATAGGGCTCAATATGAGGTTTCTTTATAATACTCATTTGCTCCATATGCTACGTTCATTATCAATATGCTTACTTTTGTGCCTATTTGTGACACTTATCATGCTTACTAAGGGGCCGGTTTACAACCCTGTCACTATGCTCACCAAAGGGTTTGTTTACAACTATTACTACACTCACCAAGTTCACTAAGGTCCCTAAGGGACCTACTTATAACCCTATCACTATACTCACTAAGTGGCCTACCTGGAGTGTACCTGAAGGGTATTCCGGGGATCAACGCCCCCGCGGCCCGATCCCCGACCAGGCCTCCCTGTGGACCAGGGCCTGATCAACCAGGCTTTTACAGCTGGCCGCACGTAGTCCAACGTACGAAACACAGCCCAGCTGATCTGGCACCGACTTTAAGTACCTGTCCAGCTCCCTCTTGAAGGCATGGTGGGAGGCTGTTGAACAGTCTTGGGCACCGGACACTTATGGTGTTTTCTCTTAGTGTACCAATGGCGCACCTACTTTTCATTGTGGGAATTTTGCATCGCCTGCCCAGTCTTTTACTTTCGTAGGGAATGATTTCTGTATGCAGGTTAGGAACCAGTCCCTCCAAAATCTTCCAGGTGTAGATTATGATATATCTCTCTCGCCTGCACTCCAGTGAGTACAAGTCAAGTGTTTCCAAGCGTTCCCAGTAGTTGAAATGTTTGATAGAACTTATATGTGCAGTAAATATTTTCTGTACATTCTCCAGATCTGCAATTTCACCTGCTCTGAAAGGAGATGTTAATGTATAGCAATATTCCAGCCTAGAGAGAACAAGTGATTTGTAAAGGATCATCATTGGCTTGGCATCTCTTGTTCTGAACGTTCTCATTATCCATCCTATCATTTTCTTTGCAGTTGTGATCATGGCACTGTTGAGATCCTTGAAAGTGAGATCCTCAGACATTACCACTCCCAGGTCCCTCACATTATTTTTCCGCTCTATTGTATGATCAGAGTTTGTAGTATACTCAGTTCTAGTTATTATATCCTCCAGTTTTCCATAACGGAGTAGTTGGAATTTGGCCTGTTTACAACTATCACTACGCTCACCAAGGGGCCTGTTTAAAAACCCAGTCACCAAGCTCTTTAATTATAACCCTATCACTATACTCACTAAAGGGCCTGTTTACAATCCTATCACTATACCCACTAAGGGGTCGGTTTACAACCCTGTCACTACGCTCACTGAGGGGCCTGTTTACAACCCGCGGCAGCTCTTATTTTCGTCTTAGCGGTACTGAAGACGGCATCTCCTGTGTTTTCCCCCGTTATTATCTCCACCATAAATCTCAGTTGGTGTCGACATTTTTTCCCTCTTGAATGGCTTTACATTTTACGCTGCTCCCAGAATTTTGTTCCTGGTTGCTCTCCCTCATCATTTGGAGAGGTTAAAGCTGTGTACTGTGGAGCTAATACCTTGTTTGTATTTTGGGGGGGGGGGGAGTTACCTGTGTTTTTGGGAGTTAACATGTTTTTTGGGGGAATTAAAGCTGCTTTTACTGGAACTAATATTTTTTGGGGAGTTAAACTTTGTTTATAAATCTGTCATATGAGGAGGTAACTTTTATTTTAAAATTGAGTTTTTTTTTTTTTTATTGGTCGGAAAGCTTTTTTTTTTCGAAAGTTAAAGCTGTCTTTTGGGGAACTGTGTTATGTTTTGGGGAACTGTGCAAATCTTTTGGGGAACTGTGTTATCTTTTTCGGAAACTGTGTTATCTTTCAGGAACTGTGCTATGTTTTGGGGAACTGTGTTATCTTTTGGGGTTCTTCCTGAAATTTTCGTGAAGTCCTGACGGTCAGTAGAAGCTTTTTTAGTTAGAGGATTCAGGTTAATATTTATGGATTTTTTTTTTAATGCAAGTAAGCTTATATTTTCTTCGCAATTTTGATTTCTTTGCAAAAATTTTTTTTTTAATTTTTTCTCTTTAGTTAGATTACTTAGAAGTTATGATTTGTAAAGATTTTTACTCTTATTAGTGTAAAGAGTTTGATCGAAACGTCGTACTGGATAATAGTGAGGAAAAACGTCGTTGAAAATTAAGCTTTCTTTGGGATAACGTTTCGCTCTATGTAGAGGTTTATCAAGCCACGTTTCGCTCTATATAGAGCTTTTTCAAGTCATGACTTAGAAATCTCATTCTATACCAGTTGTTGAAAGATACTGTGTTATTTTAGTGTGGAATTCTATTTAGAAATTCCTTATCCTCAACATCCCATTTTATGATTCAATCCCAAATATACTGAAAAGAAAAATGTTTTCTATTCTTTCGGTGAATTAAAACCCACAAAGGCGATTATTTCTGCTTGATTACTGCAGAAATTTACATTTTTTTTATATGTAGGCAAAATCTAGAGTAAGGAAAAAGAAAAATGGGATGTATAACCCTTCCCCAGCCCCAACCCCCCTTTTCCCCACATTTTTCGAGAGCGAGGCTTGGTTTTTTTTAGGATGGGGGGGGGGGGTTAAACCTGGAAAAACCATCAGAGCATAAAGGCTGTGAGGAAGAAGCAGTCTAGTCCCTAAATCCTTCCCTGAAATGCCCCTGCGCTATCAGGAAGACGTGTAGAACGAGGGAGTGAGTGTGAGCAAAGAGGGAGGGTGGATTTAGGAGGCATACAGAAGGAGGGAAGAATGTGAGGAAGGGCTTAGGAGAGATACTTAATGATGGAAAGTGTGAGGGAGCATTTAGGAGGTACAGAGAAGGAGGAAAGCTTAGTAGAGAATTTAAGAGATACGCAGAAGAGGGAGAGTGTGATGGAGAGTTTGACGGTCACACAGAATGAAGAAGAATGTGATGTAGAATTTAATAAGTACACAGAATGAGGAAGAGTATAATGGAGAATTTAAGACATACAGACTAAGGAAGAGTGTGATGGAGAATTTAATATACACAGTGTGTGGTGTGGTGTAAAATTTAAGCGGTACAGAGAATGAGGAAGAGTGTGATGAAGCATTGACATGGTATACCAGCTGAATATGAGTTGAGAGACGCATAAAGTAGGTATCCTGAAAGCTGAAAGACGAAACTTATTAGAGGCATTTGGAATGAGGGGGGAAAGTGAAAGCAAGAGCGAAGGCGTAGGGAGAGAGAGAGAGAGAGAGAGAGAGAGAGAGAGAGAGAGAGAGAGAGGAGGGAGGGAGAGAGAGTTCAACATTAGATCCAGATTAACCCAGCACCGGAGTAATATAGTATCTAACTTTCTTCCCTTCTACCTCCTTCCTTCTTTCCGTCCTTCCTTCCTCCATCCTTTATGCCCTGCGCTCGCTCAATAATCCTATGCACCTATTCCAGCCGCAGGTCAATCGAGAGAGAGGGAGAGAATGAGATATAAAGAAAGAAGAGAAAATAGAGGAGAATGAGGAGAATTAGGAAGAGGAACAACAAATAACGAGAAGTTTGTTCCCTCTCTTTCTTCTTCTCTCTCTCTCTCTCTCTCTCTTGCATTAGACTATTCAGAATGTATATGTGATTATTCCTGGATGTGGAAACCGGCGTAAATATCCGTGTGTTCTGGCGAAAATATGTGTGTCCTAGCGTAAATATCCGTGTATCCTTGCGTAAATATCCGTGTGTCCTTGTGTAAATATCCGTGTGTTCTGGCGTAAATAGCTCTGTGTCCTGGCGTAAATATCCGTGTGTCCTGATGTAAATATATGTGTGTCCTGGCGTAAATATCTGTGTGTCCTGGCGTAAATATCTGTGTGTCCTGGTGTAAATATCCGTGTGTCCTGGCGTAAATATCTATGTAATGACGCGTTTTTTTCCGTACGGAGAATATACCTGCGCATTTGTAGCCATGGTCGCCGGGAGCCCAGCTGCTCACTGACCCCAAGGCCAGCTTGTCTCTACAAAGGTCAAACAAAGGTGCTGGGGAATAATGCAAGGTCACCTGGATTGCCTTGAAGGCAAACACTATGAATTAACTAAAGTTGACCTTTTACCTTCTCCCTCTCTTCGTCTCTCTCTCTCTCTCTCTCTCATCCATATTTTTTTTTCTCCATAAGCAACATATACTTAAATAATCTACGAGGATATATTTTATTGGTGTTGAGTAATAGGGGAGGATGGATTGAGTGAGAATTGAGAGGTGAGGAGTGAGGGTGAGGAGTGAGGGTGAGGAGTGAGGGTGAGGAGTGAGGGTGAGGAGTGAGGGTGAGGAGTGAGGGTGAGGAGTGAGGGTGAGGAGTGAGGGTGAGGAGTGAGGGTGAGGAGTGAGGGTGAGGAGTGAGGGTGAGGGTGAGGAGTGAGGGTGAGGAGTGAGGGTGAGGAGTGAGAGGTGAGGATGGGGAATGCAGGCGAGGGTGAGAGGTGAGGGCTGAGGGGGAAAGAGAGGGGTCAGTTCCTGCGTGCAGATAATTTCTCACAATTCCCACCAAACAGCACGCCACCACCACCACCTCCCTCTGCCCAAACTCATTCTCCAACACTCTTCTCCACAGCTACTGCCCTCATTCTTCCTTCTCCACTACTACTATCCTCACTAACGTCCCCATCACTACTATCCTGACTGCCTTCTCCACCACTGCTACCCTGACTGACATCTCCAGCACTACTGCCCTGAATCAGTGTTCACCACTACCACCCTTACTGATGTCTCCATCTATACTTCCTTGACTGTCTTCTTCACCACTACTGCCCTGAATCTGTTTTCTCCAACACTACTACTCTGACTACCTTCTCCACCGCTACCACCTTGCATCAAGACCGCAAGCACTGATACAGAGACAGCAGTAGCAGGCGATAAATGAAGTCAAGCAGGAGTAAATCATACACAGGAGTAAATTATACACAGCTGAATAAATTTGAGTTTAACATACATTAGTACCACTATGAACATATGTACAAGCTGCTTACAGCTATGTACAAAGTTTAAGGACAAATTAAACCTAATAGTGAAAAGAGTTTTTGCTGGGGTAAAAATAGGAACACACTACTTACTTCAACCATATCACGCCTCAACCTGCCACGGGGTTGATCAACCCAGTTCAGGAGAGGGTTTGAGCAGTACCTAGATACACACAAACCATAAATCAGACTCTCAGCCCTCTCTCTAAGAACCTGGGGAGTCTGTGTTGCTCCAGTATGGAAGGTAATCTAGTTCAGACCATCAACCCACTTTCTGAAGTGTCAGAAAGGCCCATGGTCTGACGACCTTGGCTATTTTTAGATGAAAGGTAACCTCAGTCAGACCATCAACCCTCTCTCTGAAGTGTCAGAAAGGCTAGGGTCTGACTATCTGCGCTGTTCCTAGATGGAAGGTAACCTCAGACCATGGACCCTCTCTCTGAGACGTCATATGGCCCCAGAACCTAGTGGTAAACACATCCTGGCAAGTAATAATCGTACACGAGGCTGGCTACAATGACATGAAGGGAAGTGTGTTTGTGTGGCCGTAGGTCAAATGCTCTTAAACAAGGTTGATTACGTTGAAACTAACAATAACACAAGCTTAATTGCACTGAGTGCATGCCACGCCCTGACTCTTTAGTCTCCACTAATTTTCTCCAACACTACTGTCCTGACTGCGTTCTCGAACACTACTGTCCTGACTGCGTTCTCCAACACTACTGCCCTCACTCACTCAGGTTTCTCTAATACTCTTCTTCAATATGATTGCTGTAGTATTTCCCAAACACCCTCCGCCAAAACGTTTTCTACCAGTGCCTCCAACACTGTCTCCAACACAACCTTCAACAGTGTCTCCACCCCTACCTCCTCCACTGCCTCCTTCACTCCCTCCAACAGTACAGCAACCTACAACATAATTCCACCCTCGAACGGTATTCTTACACTCTTGAACACCTCTTCTCCCACCTCCAACACTATTTGCCCACTCTCTAACACAATTCCTCCACCCTCCAGCATTATTCCTCCACCCTTCAACACTACTCCAACAGCAAATTAAGACAGAGACTTTTCGTCACGACTTAACAGGTTGTAAACATGCATGAGCCACGCCCACATACCCCCTACAAATACCTCCACACCGACACCCCACACACATACCCTAGCACACACACATGAACACCCCCCTCCACACACACACACACACACACACACACACACACAAATCTACAGAATAGTAATAATGTTTTTATAAGTTATTTGAACTCACTAAAGGAACTTAAAGCAGATCTTTCCAGTATTAAAGTATTGTATACTTAACAAACCCAAAATCAAAGAATTATTAAACCCACTAAGAACTAAAGACTCTTAAACCAGCCAAAACTAAAGATTCTTAAACCAGTCACACGTAAAGGATTCTTAAACCAGACAGAACCAAAGGATTCTCAAACCAGCCAGAACTAAATATTCTTAAACCAGCCAGAACTGAAGGATATTTAAACAAGCCAGATCTATAAGAATCTTAAACCAGCCAGAATTAAATGATTCATAAACCACCGATTTCGGCATTAAATAGAGATATCGAATCTCCACTTCTCCTAGCGCTGAATGTCCACACATGGGTTTACCGCCTTGCCCAAACATAACAACACATCCCTACTTAAGGATGCTGAGCGAGAAATGCAGATCACGAGACAGAGACGCGTCTTAACAGGTTACGTGCAGCGTAAGCTGTTAAATCCCGATTAATAGGAGGAGGATTGAACCTGCACCATTTCTTGAGCTGGATGCATTTCAACGCAGCTCTGCAGTGAACGCATGTGAATGCATCCCAGCGATCATACACAATAAGTTAGTGGAAATTATTGTCTCGACTTGGACGAACTTCAGCTGTGAGGGTAATTAAGCTTTGTTTCCCTGCGATGAAGTTCTGTATTTTGATGCAAGTAACGAGGGTAGAGAGACAGAGAAAGAGAGAGAGAAACAGATAGAGACAGAGAGTAACAAAAAAAGGCACAATACCGTGACTGGAACAATACACATATAACCCGCACATAGAAGAGAGGAGCTTACGACGACGTTTCGGTCCGACTTGGACCATTTACAAAGTCACACTAACAAAAAGGAGAGAAGGAGGTAGTATATATGCCAGCAGATAGGGACGGGAGCAAGAGAGGAAGTGTTGGAGGTAGTAGTAGTAGTAGAAGTAGTGGAGTCAGTCATATACTGAGAAAGAGGAGCACTGCAAGACACTGAGAGACAGAGAAAGTCCAATGTCTGAACTACAGGTTCAATTATGTGAAAAAAAAGAAATAAAAAGACTAATTCTCTCTGCGAGTTCATGTAAATATATTCGTTCTACCACTACCCTAGCTACAACCACCATCCCAGCTATCACCTCCTTAGCTATAACCACCCAGCTACCACTACCACCACCATCACCAGACCTCTTTGAAGATCGACTAACCCATTTCCCAGAGCTTATATTCAAGCAGTAATGCCCACACACGAATTTAAGGCGATATCCCCATTGGTCCTCTACCACTACCTGTATCACCACCACTACCACCACAACTTAAGGTCACAATCTTGCCTAGCGTCTGAAGTAATCGTTGGAGTTAACGTCAAGACCAGATGCTCAAAGTGATTATAAGTAAATACTTATATCAAGTTTTCTAAAGGTTAGATTTTAACAGTGGTTGAACGTAGGCAGCAAGGATGGAGTCCGCGAAAGTTTTCTTCTCTTAAGAAATACATTTTGTAAACGAGGGAATACTGCCCAGAAGGACGGGGTGGAGTAGTGAAGACAGGGCAGTAAGGGCAATAAGGAAGGATTCTGAGAAGTTTTCTTTTTTTATTGACCTATTGTGCTTGTGGCTTGGTTGACATAGTCCTCAGATCACACACTGAAGGCCAGGAATCGATTCCCGGCAGGGGTTAAACGTTGGGCATGTTTCTTTATACCTGCTGCCCCTGTTCACATAGTAGTAAGTAGGTACCTGGGTGTTAGCTGAATGTTGTTGGGTTGCATCCTGGGGGGACACGTAAGTAAGTTTATTCAGTTATACACAAATACATTTACATAGATTATCATACATAGCAGCATGTGTAGAGAACCTATGATAACCAAAAAAAGTCAGCAAGAGTGACTTATTTCCATTGGGGTCCTTTGCCAGAAATGCTGTGCATAATCAGGTTTTTTTTCTGTATAGTATGTCATTGATATCAACTAGAGCTGTATCAGTTGTATCATGTACTTGTAGAAATAAAGATTATAATATTATTGTTATGAGGAAACGTATTATCCCACATGGAGGACATACTGCCAAAAGAGGACATACTGCCAGAAGAGGACATAATACTTCAAGACGACATACTGCCCAAAGAAAACATAGGACATACTTTCCTGATTGCGTGCAGGCAGTAAAGAAGAATTTTGATCAGTTTTCTTCTTTCAGCAAGACATATTGCCCCATGGAGAGAATATACTGACCAAAATGGAGGACATACCGTCCCAAGAGGACATTCTTCCCAAACGGTGAACGTACTCCCTTTGCGCTGCCTTTCACTGGGTTCCAATTGTAGGGTGATTAATTATAATAGGATTGAAGATTTTTTCCTCAAAGATATATTCGATTTTTTCAGGGTATCCTAAGTTTTAATGACTAAATGAGAAATCAACTGTTGTTTGGGCTTTGCCCGCTTGCTAGGACTCCCGTAAGTGCTCGTTTAATAACCATTAATCTGACCTAACAGTATGCTGCACTATCATGAAGGCTGAGTACGGAAGTACTCAGCGTTCTAGCGATTAGCATGTAAGATCGAGCCTACACCATTCCTTGCGTGGAATGATCTATATTGATTCTCTCTCTAATTCACTACTACTACTACTACTACTACTACTACTACTACTACTACTACTACTACTACTACTACTACTACTACTACTACTACTACTACTACTACTACTACTACTACTACTACTCTACTCTACTCTACTACTACTACTACTACTACTACTACTCTACTACTACTACTACTACTACTACTACTACTACTACTACTACTACTACTACTACTACTACTACTACTACTACTACTACTACTACTACTAATAATAACAGTGATTCAACGATACATTACAGGTGACATAAAAATAATAATAATAATAATTAATTACATTATGATTATTATATTATGTTTTTTGTTATTATAAATATTATTATTATTATTATTATTATTATTATTATTCGAATTATTATTATTCGAATTATTATTATTATGATTATTATTATTCGAATTATTCCGTATAATCTAGTAGATAAACAAACGGAAAAGCGTTTTTCGGAACATCGCAAGAACAGTTCTAACTGAATATTCTAACCTCTAATTTATAATGTATAAATTTAATAAGGGGATGTAGGCGGAACTTAATGGCTCTATTGACCTTTTTTAGTGAGGGCTATTATAAAAAACTTTGAGCCTAATTATATGTTTAAATCATTCATGTTACTGAATGTAATTTTCTGTTTCGAAATAATTGTTTGACCATGTTAATTTCATCGAGGATTTTGGGAAAAAACACGAAAAAATGCAAAATTTTGAAAGAAGCGGCATTTTAAAAAAGGCAGCCTTTAAACATTGCAAAGGAAGCACTTAAAAAAGGTAGATTTAAAAAAAGGCAGCATTTAATGAAAGCCTTTTAAAAATGGCAGTTTTAAAATGCTGAATGACTGACAAGGGTTTTGCACTTCATGAAATGCAACACAAAGTAACAAACTTCATTATAACGCAGCACAATGCATTTCTTCATTTTAAAATGGCAAACATTTATCTAAGGCAAGCAATATAAAGGAGTCACATACAAATAAAAGGAAGCCTTTTAATACAACGCCGAAGTTAAACAAAAAAGAGCGTAGTAATTTAAAAAAGGAGGCAATGTGAAACGGTAAATATATGAAGTGACGTCATTCGTAAATTATCTCTCGAAAAAGATGGTTATTTAAATAACTCAAAATGAAAAAAAATTAATCTGCTCGTAAAAGAAACTTACATTATTATTATTATTATTATTATTATTATTATTATTATTATTATTATTATTATTATTCTGTAGTGGTATGGGTGACCTCATTTTTTTTTAATTTTCGATTTTTTATATTTGGCGCTCCCATTCAAACGTTTAATACTCTTAAGAAGTACTTATTAAAAACTGTGTTCTGATCTATTGTATTTAATGGTCGATTCCAAGAAGATTTCCAGTCACAACTAAAAAGAACTGCCACAGTAATATATAGTTCCTTCAGTTACGAAATATTCGTATTTACTGTTTTATTAAAACTCCTCCCTGACTATTTTAAATTGGAATACTATAGTGATTATAATATAAATACTGAACGTGTATAAAGAGTTAAACCGTCGGGCCTTGTGCTCTTTTGGTTAGGAAAAGTAGCCACTTTGAGTTAGCTTCTTAAAACTTAATGCCACACCACTTTACGCCATAGCTATGTTGTTTTTATTACGATATGTGGGTCTCGTGACGTCACGGCTAGTAAGGGACCCTTACTATAAGTAGCTGGAATTATCTAAATGTACTACACAAGTACACAGTAACACTATTGACATTACAATAATTATATGCAAGTCGTATGAAGTTACCTCAAATAGGCTACAGTACAGTGGCATAAATTACAGTACTCCAGGAATGACAACCAGTCTAAAGGATCTTTCTACAGGAAGCTCTGGTTGAAGCTAAGGATGCCGAAGTAGTCAGTTAAAGGACAACTAAAAAGGGGGATATGGCTGTGATTTCTAATGGCTTCTGATAAACGTCCAGCGGTTACAGTCACGTTAGCTAATCTTTTGCTAATCTTATGACCCCACTGAACCACTAAACTGCTGGTTTCTCGTATATATAGAAGTCGCTAAAGACGACTTATCACTGAGGGGGAGGGGGCACTGTTTTTCAAACCGCTTGATCAACTTAATTTCTAACCCATTCGAATGATCCGTGGGGGATGAAAACGCCACCTCCAGGACAGTCTTCAGCCCGTGATGAAGACAGGTTAAATTATTATTTTTTTTTCTGATTCCTCTCCAGTGAGATGCTGGCAGCTTTTATGGCTCCTATGTTCGTGGCGACAATTTTCTTCATGCTTGAAGGTTAGTCACGACATTCGGAATGGCTGTCCCAGTCCTGGCATGCATTTTCAGAGACCAGGATAGGGAGGTAGTCCACTACTTTCCCTCTGATGATGCCATTCATCATTTTCTCATCCCAATAGAGGGAGAATTGGACCAAAACTTTGCCTACAAGGTCTAAGAGATCTCCTTGCGATGCTTCATTCGTTGACAGAATGATAAGCATCTGATGACCAGCTCAGAGAGGTTGTAGTCTAATGGGTGGGCAGTGAAAGCCGCGATGATGGCCACTTGTCGATCAGAAACTTTAGTTCGAATGAGACCAGCTGAGAGTTGTCGAATTATTACTGTTTTATGGGATCGTCTGGGGTGGATATGGACTCGTGGACATGGACGAGTCTCTTCAACCTCACTCTTCAGCATCTCCCTACTTTCAAACTCTGACTGAAGAAGGATAAGCCAGTACGGCAGCCTCCTTACTTTGATCTTTCAATAGCAATACTGTTCACGCAGTTCATTCTTGGCCTCCTTCTTCGTAGTCTTCACGTTGAAAGGTCTCATCGATTCTGCTTGTCCTGTTTTTCTCAGAGAAACCAAGAAATGGCGGACTTTGTCGACCTTCATCAACACATGCGAATAAGCGATTTCGAAGAGCCAATGCAAAGGGTCCTTAACCCCTTTGACACAAAGTAAACAGTACTCTCCACGCTAAACCAGACCACATAATTCTGGAGCACAGTAAACTCAGTATATTCTCCACAGCCGAGACAAATATTTGTAGATATTTCGTTTATCCTCCGAATTACATGGATTCTAACATCTCTTGTGCGTCAGTGCATTCAAGGAAGGAAATGATAAAAAAGAACAATCACTAGCCTGGTGCCACCATCCTTGGAGAAAATGTCTATTATATATATATATATATATATATATATATATATATATATATATATATATATATATATACCTTCTCCTGTATATATTACTAAATATATTATATATATATATATATATATATATATATATATATATATATATATATATATATATATATATATATATATATATATATATATATAGTTCCTGGTAATTAGTGGTGATGAGGAATAGAGGTGAATAAAAACAATTATTACACTGAACAGGGATACAAATTTTGAACTTAAATAAACACACGTAAATTGTTCAGCACTAACAGGTATCCTCATACAGTCATTTGTTCATTTACCCTTCGTTCCATAAATCGTTCATCTATTTATCATTGTTCATTACCAGTCCACCATTTGTTCATAATTTCTTCACGTGTTAATCCCCTTATTCACCATCAACAAATCAATTCATTTTTCCATCTTTTACTCACCATATGTTCATAATCTGTAACTTTCTCCATCTCTTTTCTCATCATTCATCCATCATTCATTCATCATTCATACAGTGTTTCCATCGTGTGTTCATCATTTTTTTTCATCATTTTGAACTTTCAGAGTAGAGTTCATCTACATTTGGGGTAGAGTTCATTTATTTAGCAATAGACAGTGTGCCTTATATTTCAAAATGCTTTGCAACGTTAGTCAAAAATATTCAACAATCAATTTTGACATTTTTTTCGTTCAGTATCAATGAATAACTTATCAGCGTTGCCAATTATTCAATATTGATGAATATACTGCTACTTAAAGCAGCCTCTGAGTGGCAAGGAAATCAGATACTTCGAATTTAGTGATGCCAACCTGATTGGTGTTGAAGTCATGACGTCTCTAGCAGATTCAAGTAAGTAATACTATAACACATTACTTTAATAATATTAATAATATGTTTAACAGCATTATTTCCTTAAATAACTTTATATATTATTCTAATTAATATTATTTCCAGGCTAGTTAATTATGCTTAGTATTGTCGGATTATCGTGTGTTTTCTTCCCTTGTGTATGTTTATGTGTGTATATGTGTGTATTACACGGGGCAATAACGAAAGTTATTTTACCAGGGTCACTCTTCATTCACTTAGTCATAATTGTTATATTTTCTACGTTTACATTATCATTATCTCCATTATCATTGTTTTGATTCTCTTTATATTCATTATCATTATCATCCTTATCTTCATCATGAAGATCATTAATATAATCACTATCATAAAAATTATTATATTCTCATACTTATTATTAGCATGGTCATAATGACTTGCGTTCATAATGCGTCTTTATCATCACAATCATAATCGTCAACAATATCATGTCATCACCAGGACCACCAGCTCATCACTATCAGTACTATCCATCATCACTACTATCTCCATCTTCCACTACCATCACCACCATCCTCGTCATCACAACCAAGTAACCACCATCCTCACCACCACCACCGTCATCCTCGTCACCACAACCAAGTAACCACCACCATCATCACATCCATCTCACCACCATCAGCCTCCACAACGCTCTTCAGAACCTATCAACTTTCCCCTCCTAATACAGTGGAACGTCCTTAAAAGAGTTTAAACCCCCTTACATTCAGGAGTGCAACTTTCTCCTGATGGTCCAGCAGGCAGACGACCCTTAAAATAAAAAATCTGCCTTCTGCAATAGGGTCGCCCTTTCCTCCTGCCTCGCCTTCTGCATGAGTTGTAATACCTAACATTGCAGCCTTGATCCAAGAGTCAGCCTTCTAAACTCCCTTGTTACTATATCCAGAGAGCCTTAACAGATTTGTAGTTGCCGAGGTAATTTATCCAGAAGCCTGAACAACGTATAAACCCAGTTACGGCTTAATTGAGAGAGTCTGTCCCAGCGCTATGCTTACCACGCTCGCTTGACTTAATTACTAACTTGCTTATAGCCAACTAAATCCAGAGATCTGACGTTGATACTGTTGATTTAAGCTCTACGCAGAGCAAAACGTCGTCACGATAAAACGTCGTTTACGTTGGTGACACAAACTAACAGCAAAAAACTGGCTTTTATTCTTGCCTGAGACTTTCTAAATGAGTGAAATGTGCAGTAATTTCAATTTAAATATAATTGTTAGTCATGCTGTTTGGAGTTCTCGAATTTAAAAGAGAAACACAAATTTTACTACTGGTCAATAAGCTATTTCAAATAGCGAATAATTTCAGAAGCTTGTGTATATAGACACAATATACATAGCAAACCATTATTGGACCGTCGTTTCTGTTTTGGCTGAGCTTTCAGTCATGAATTGGATGAAGCTCAACCCTCAAAGAAACTATATCACCAGCAAAAGCTCGTTTTGCATAGTGTAACTTTATATCTACAGCTGTCAACCTCACGCCCATTCCTCCCCACCAGTTACAAGAGTACTGAGCATTATTTTTATAGTAAAACCAACAGCACAAACCACAATATGAATAATTCAGTACATTTAGCGCTTCCCCATAATAATAATAATAATAATAATAATAATAATAATAATAATAATAATAATAATAATAATAATAATCGGTATCTGGATATAAGTGTCTCCGACCTCAAGAGTAATATTTTTTTCCTCTGTTACCAAATTTTTAATTCTAAAGTGTCAAGCCCTCTAATATAGCTGTGGAATCATTATGAGAGAAGAGGAGTGGTTCCCTTGATGCATCTTTGTCTTCCCTAAATTCACCATTAAGTTAACGTAGTTTGCTATTATCTCAGTGTCTCAAAGAGGCCCTCGTCTGTCATGAGGCTCGACGCGTGTCAGGTGGTACAAGCTGTTGGAATAGGACCTGTGTACAGCACTGGTGTATCTTTATTCGACCATAAAGATTCGCAAGTCTTATCCACCAATTTGGTATTGTATATAGTCAGTAATACTCACAAAAATATTGTGTCTCAAATTTGCTAATTGTAATGACAGATGCAGAGACATACTGCCGAGAGTAATGGAAAAGAGAGATGTGCATAGCAAGTATATAAAGCTCTGTGTAGAGCTTTATGAGGTCGTTGATTTGGTAAAGCTCTACGAAGAGCGAAATGTTGCCACAAAAAAAAATTGCGTTGCACCCGAGTCTTAATTCACGTCTTGGTGGTGTGTAAGGATCAACAGGAGTTGAATGAGCAACTTTCAGTATTGCAGGAGGACTGAGTCATTGTAATAAATCTTTAAAATTGTTCCTGAGTTTCTGTCTGGCTATACGTGGGTGGAGGATCGAGCCTCCTCCAATCTTTGCACTGAATGACCCACAAGACTTTACCTCCAGATATAAAAGAAAATATAATAATAATAATAATAATGATAATAATCAAGTTCTGCGGGGTCTTGAATGGTCGATTACGGTGCTTCTTATAATATAGATGACTGTGAAACTTCTCAGTGAGAGGTGCTAAAGTGTGGTACTTAACAAAGTTGAGTATTTATTCCACAGACGGAGGATCGAGCTTCCATCACTGAAGTGGATGAGAGAGAGAGAGAGAGAGAGAGAGAGAGAGAGAGAGAGAGAGAGAGAGAGAGAGAGAGATGTATGAAAATATACTGTACACTACTGTAACAACATTCTGGACTGAGACATATTGGAGAAAATGTAAAATATACCCAATGAAAGGCAGGGGTGCCGTGGTCACAATAGGAGAGCTTTGTGTCAACATCCGAGGGCCCAGATTATGTAACAGCTTATCAGAAGATATCAGAAAAACCTCTGGAGGTTCATGAGTGTGGTTCCTTTACTAGCCAAAGAGTTAAAAAAATTGACATTTCTGGTCGCAGCGAGAGAATGAGGTACCAACTAATCGTGGACTGTGCTTCGTGAGGAGCTAATCCCGTATGGATCATTCAGCCCAGTCAGTTATCGGCTAGGCTGCTGGTAATGTTAAGGGTCAGGGGGATTGAATGTGTTACCTTTGATGATATACTTTTCATGAGTTTCGAGAGTCTTTCTTCTCCTGGAGCCCGGCCATGGGCCAGGCTCGCCAACTAATGTTATGCTGGGAATTGAATGTGTTATCGCTAGTGTGTAAGATATCCAGACATGAGCTACTACATTGGCACCTACCGAAGTATAAATCATCTTTTAGGACCTTCCGATAGTATATACAGCAGAAACGGAAGCGTTAGACACCCTACAAAAGCTCAGGACTTGTGCAGAAGTAGGATCTGAAATGCCTGCAGCTTTGCGTATTTAATTGCCCATCTAAAGCGCATTTTGTAGCTCTCACAGCCAAAAAAAATACATCTCATTAACTTAATTAGAGAATGAGATTACTATAATTACTAGTCATTAATGGGTAAACGGTAAATTCGTAATTGGTATATGCAGCACCTGGGGAATGGGAGGCAGACAGGTTTGATCGGAAGAAAGGGAAGGCATTTCCAATTCCTTTGATTAAGAATCCTTCACTAGCATCAAGGCACCTCCCGGATAGAGAGGAGTTAAAATTAATAAAATGGAAAATTAATTTTGAGAGTCCACAAAGCTGTTTTAAGTTAGATACAAATAGCCTTCTGTTTACAGTAATGAGGAAAAGTTGCAAAACAAGCTATTATTGGCACAATGTTTCGTTCTGTCGTAAAATTCTGCCAAAAGCGAAACGTTGTAAAAATAATTATTCAGAAACTTCCTTTTTTTTTCTTCTCTGTTGCAAGTTGCAGACGAATTTTCCCATTAAAGGCAATATATGCAGCAAGGCGACAAAGTTTGTAAAAGAATCTCTGGAGCTCTGCATTATAAATTCATTTTATGTTTTTTCCATGGTTGATTCTGCATACCATGTCGACTGTTTACATTTTAGACTTCCACAGATCATTCAAATCTACTACCGGGCTCTGGATTTCTCTTTTTATGCACTTTCATTTGCTTTAAATAAAAAAGAAGAACGTTCCACTGTAACTATTATGAAATGTATGTCGTGTGTTGGCTTGTTGTCGCTGAAGCCGGGCCGATGCTATCTGTCTTTGCAGAATCGCACGTGGACGTCGGTATTACGATGCATATTCTCAGTATTAGCTCGCTCTCTGAAGTTCAAATGGTACATACATGTGCTCCTCGTTGTCGCGCTCCTAAGTACCACTAGTAAGGCAGTAGATTTAAGGCGTCGGTCGGTCCAGCTGGCAAGAGAGGTGCGGAACAATGGCAGAAAAGTTTTATGTTCCCTTTTGGTCGCCTTGCGCAGGGAACGTCTCTATGGTGTCTCTGACGGACGCTCCCTCAGCAAGCATCCTCGGCCTGGGTTACCAGCACTTGTTTTTATGTTTACGCAATGTTTATCTTGCATATCAAGGTAACCCGAGTCGAGGATGGGAAGTATTGTTGCGTGCTTGATTTGCCTGCATTTGTAGCGTCTTGCTGGGTTCCTGGGTGGCTTTCGAGGCCAACAGCGACTCCAACTCTGCCCAGGACACCAAAAGACCATAATGAAAACAAATAAGAAAAACTTGTCAGCCTCCGAAAGGGTGATCTCAGTGTGTTACCGAGAGGGTGACCCAGCCTCCTCTCTGTCCTGGATGGCTCTTTCCAAGGTATGTCCGGCTAAGTTCTGCTCACTGGCCGACCGACAGGGACCAGAGGGGCGTCTCAACGTTTGTCTTCTGTTGCGTCGTTGGGAACACTTCTTGACAAACGCTAGACGCTGGCTTCCAGTCCTGAAGTCTGGATTCAAAGACGTCTGATATCATTCAGTTGCATGAATCAAATTTTGTACTGACTGAATCCAGACTTAATGAATTTGTTCATGTAATGCTGAAACATCTCAAGTAAATCATTTTTCGAAGAATGTTCTTGAAAAAACAAAATAGTTCCATTCATAAATGTGTCCAAATATATTTCATATGTATTTATAGTCCGCTCACAAATTTTACCGTGCGATAAAAATTTGGTCAATTTACAGATAGTTTTCCAAAATTTCATATAAATCCAGAATGTTTCAGCTATTTCTAATGAACAGAAAGTACAGAGAGGAATCCCTTTAGTTGTGGTAGCTGTTACCTAGAGCAGATCTTTCAATATTGACATTTAATAGGATTCTTAATCTGGATTTATTATTTCCCAACAGCTGGCTTCATGTACTACAAACCTATTAATAAAAAAAGAGAGAAGATTCAGTATTTTATCTCGTGAAAATGCGTCTTTCCTCCCCCCCAAAAAAATTGAGAAGAATTGCAAGCACGCAGGCCTCTACCGCTGTCGTCTGTCTCTTAAAACCCACGTCTGTTCTTGTGTTTTCTTCCTTGGTCCCCGCCGTCTTCCTCTCCTTAACCCACCACCTTCCTCTGTACCCCACCTCCTGTAATACTAATGCCTTCCTACACGCTTTAAACTATAACTACTTTAATACCTGAAGCCCCTTACACCTTCTTTCCGACAGCCTTTTAGTCTACCATCACTTGAGCACCTTTAAACTATCCTGTTCTGCAAACTACCACCTCGTGACTACCTCCTGTACTGCACATGTACACCACTTGTACATGTGCAGTACTAGATATACACAGCTTTCTCTTACTCCCCATAAGTTCATATATAATCCTAAATATGCATAGTCTTCTCCCGTACCTATTCTTCCACTTCCTCCTCCGTAATGCTTCTACTCACATAGTTCTTCTAACTCTCTCCTTGCTGTCTCATCTCTTACTCCACCTCCCAAATTACGTATTTCATAGTTCACTTCCTCATTATAATTAAATTAGCTTTAATACAGAATTCACATTGTGTTACACACAAATCCTTGTTCAATATGTCCTAATCCCTTGATCCTCACTGCAATACTGACCAACTTCTTGATCAACTTGACTTTATTCTTTAATTCATACTGTACTGCAGACCTGTTTCTTAACACTTCCTGTATCACCACTTCCACTGTATTACCAACCAGCCCCTTGTTCAACACGTCTTGACCCTCTGATCGTTGTATCACGGACCTCTTCTATGACCAGCATGCCATAGCTCACCCCAGATCTCGATATCCCATTTCCACGTTTTTCTTTTTCCGGCTTACCTTAACCATGTCTTTTCACACTTGCTTCTCATGTCCTGGAGTTGTCATACCTCTATTCCTCTTAGCTTCTCATCGCCTATCACCCGTATTTACTCTGACTTTTACTTTTTCCTTTCCTGTTTTTCCGTCTCTAATCCTGCTGTCTTTAACTTTGTTTACCCTTCTTTTGTTGCACATTGCTTCTGGCAGTTTTTAGTGAAATATTTTATTCATCTCCATCAGTATGGTTGTGCAGGTAAGGGAGACAGGTCAGAACCCTGACAATGTACATAGTCAAATTTTCGTATCTTTTGCAATTCATAATCCCACTGCTGTTTTTTTTTATTGTTATTATTTTTAATTCGCCATCGAATTATCTCTAGAACATATGTTTTCTTTGCTTGTTTGCCTGATATCTTTGCCTGTCTGGACCCCTCTGTGATATAGTCCCTTCCTCCTTCCCTCTCAAATGTGTCATTTGTTGCTCTGTTGATATTTTATTGCATTCCAATTTCCAAAAAATCATTGTTACTTCAACTGATACGTAATTTCTCTTTTTTTATCATCTCCTTTGTACATCATTTAAGGGTTCAGATAATTTGTATTTTATTTTATTTTTCTTTCCCTGTGGCCAGCCACCGAGGTTGCGTGCCTGCAATGTGCTACTTAACAGTGAAGTGAACCTCTCTGTACCTATTATGGTGCTCTTCTGGAGGCCCCTTAATGTTGTGTTTGGGTGGTTGTGCACAGGAGCCTCAGACCGGGGCTTGAAGAGTCCTTTAAATCACTTAAGAGAAAGATTGCAAGGGTGAGGGAGGGGCATGTGACCCAGCAAGCCACGGCAGAGGAAGCTTGTAGAAGGTGAAGCAGAAGCCCGAGGCCCGGTCGAGTCCTGCGGTCGCCAGCCACACACACCTGCCAGGTGCTCCTCCGTCGGGTACCATCTTTTTTTTTCTTTGTACAGCATTTACCTTAGTAACTCTAGCGTTGTTTGTATGGGTTGTTTCTTTACAGGTTCTCCAGTGATTGTCGGAGTTACGATGCACATACTGAGTATCAGCTCAGTTTCTGAAGTGCTCATGGTACTAAGCCTTACCACCATATTACCATAATATACTATGTGGCGACCATGCAGTGTCCGTCTTGTAATTGACCCCCCCTCACATGCACACTGGCTCAGCATCCCGAGGACTGATCCCCACATGTAGTCTTCATGTTATCTTTGCCCTAAACTTGTAAGCTGGTGGAACCAGGTCCTTCAAACCGCATGACTGTGCACAAGACCAGGACCAGGGGATACATGCCGCCGGTGTACAAAGCTCTAGAATCATGTGTTAATT
>WNWK01001314.1:152500-207500 GCA_009830355.1 Cherax destructor
ATGTTTGGCCGTATTGTTATGCCTTTTCCAGGGTAAGGGATCCTTCACAGCCGCTACCAACTCAGGCAGGGCAGCAGCAATGTCGCCATCTGGAGGATCTAATTCTGGCGATGGTCCTGAATCCGATGGACCAAGTCAGGTGCGAGAGGTTACCACCACCACCACCACCACCACTATCACTAATACTACTACCACAGTACCATTACTAATTGTCATTCTATATCTCCTTCCTCTCCTTATCAATCCCCCCCCTTCTCATTCTTCTCCCGTTTCTACCGAGTCTCCGAGTCTACCACAATTATCGCTACTACAACTACTATAACATACAACTACCACCATTATCAGCTACTTAGCCATCACTATCATCTGCTATCACTACCATTGTTACCACCATCTGCTATAATAAACCCTTCTCATCCCCTCTTCTTATTCTTCTCCATTCCTTCTGCCACCGTCCACCACCTCTCTACCGATTACTATCTTCATCTACTAAACCAAATTATCCTTCACACATAACTCAGTGGTAGCGCGATGGCTCACAACAGAATAGCCAGGGTTCAATCTCGGGCAAGGACGAAATGTATGGGCAAGTTTCCTAACACCGCCTGCCCCTGTTCACACAGTAGTAAATAGATACGGAGGTATTACTAGACTGTTGTCAGTCGCCTTCTAGGGAAAACTACAAGACCCCAGTGGATGAAAGCCACGATAACTGGCTTTCTTGGGTTCTGGGTTCTGGTTTATAAACCCAGAGAGGTTGATATACCAAATGAAGTTTTATTTCTTCTTCTTTTTCTTCTTCTTCTTCTTTTGCTACGCAGACTTCCATTATTATTATGAACCCATCTCCAGGTTTAAGTACTTTATTACCACAGGCTGTCATTACCAGCTACCACCTCCAACCTTAAACCCTGCCTTCTCTAATTACCACCAACCAATTCCACAATCTACCACCACAACCACCAATACCACCACCTACCACCAATTTTGACATTCCTCACCCAAGAGAGCTTTTGTTAAGAATATTAACAGACATACCTTTTAAGTAATCAAATCGAATGGGTTTTTAGAACAGATATGCGTTCAGTGGCCTCACGAATACAAACTTTATAGCATCTGATAGCATCGGTTTCAAGGGTTCGTAAAATTCATTAGTGTAAACAAAAGAACAATAAACATCTCTTTTTTCCCTGTTTGTTTTTAATTACTTATCCACCTATACGCTGCTATAGTAGAAAAACCTCCAAATTCATTCAAGAGGACAGAAAGCAAGCCCTTCAACGCCCGACACTTTGCATATATTCCGATGAGTACAACTCTTGTGTGTGTCCGCTGAGAGCAGCAGTGCCTACACATGGAGGGGTGCATATCTCAGTATATATGTACGCTTAGAGTCTACTCTAATCCCCACAGGCACATACTCGGGATTAAAGTATTCTTGACTGGTAGTAAGCAGGTGACATGTAGCCTTAATGACCCTCGTGTAGTAGATAGGTTGTAAAGCCAATCAACCACCTAACCGCTATCCCTGTGCCCTTGTTTAACATTGACACAATACACTTTAGCATGATTAACTCGCTAAATTTTTACGGTAGAAAGAAACTTGGGGAAGAGCCCCCTTTTGTTATGGACTTTTAGCTCTGGGAAGAGCTTTATCAAGTTATGATCAAGCTCTACACAGAGTGAAGCGTCATCTTTAATATAGATTTGCTCTGAACCAAGAGCCTTTCTACCATACTTATTAGGAAAACCTGTCATCCTACATTTCGCCAAATTTCTACTCCAGCTGGCGAGGTTCCACTCCAGCTGGCGAGGTTCTAGCCTTCTACTCCAGCTGGCGAGGTTCCAGCCTTCTCGCCACTATTCCCACATGCCTAACTTTCTCTACCTGTGACTCCCTGAGATGCTTCGATCATTTACCCAACGTTTTTCACTTCCAAACTGCAGGTTGTTTTTCCTCCTGACATCTGGGGTTTTCTTTTCTTTTCATTGTTCTGGATATTGTTCTTACCTTTCCCTCAAGTATTTTAGTTTTATTTATTTAGTTTTTTGTTTTATTTTTGTTATCGAGTGTTCCTCTACGGCCGACCAGACACCAGCTTAGGCTTATCCAAATAAATCGTCACACAGTTACCAAAACATTTAAATAATTTATTTTATATTTTTTTTTATTGGAAGAATGCCGTCTCTAAAAAATTTAGTGGGATGTTGTTGAAATTGGGCGCTTGTAGATTCGAAGTTTCTGTTGCCTTTTTCAGAAGTTTAGCATCTTGTCGCATGCGACTCACGCCAAGTTTTTTGTATGTGACTCCAGCCCAGCCTGCCTCAAGCGACTCAGGTCCTCAATACTTTGAGTGTAAGATGAGAAGGACATACTTTTAACAAGGCGACTGTCGGTCCACATAAGAGGAGTAAGGTGTTCGGTTCCCTCCCGGAGGAAAAACACAGTAATCCAAATCCTCTGACGCTATAATTGCCTGGACTGTGATGTCATCACATGTCCCAAACAAATGTGGAAGTTATCCAGCTATGCAAATACTTCGGTCCTTCTTAGATTCAAGTTACGGCGTCATACATTTCTCCTGAAGGTTTCGACCTCTTGACTCGTGAGAAGTCGCTTGCGACCATTGCCACCCCGTCAGCCACGAGGGATCTCCGTCACCTGGAACCCCTTCGCTTCCTCCCCACTTCCTCCCCACTTCCGTCACAGATGCTGCGGTCAGGATTAAATACTCGTTGAAGTGACGCAGCTATAATGCCACATAATAAGTCTGACTCGAAATTTTCAACACTCGATAAATGTGTTAGAGTAGAACCGTTCATTACTACTTGCAGTGACTATAATAAATACGTACGAGATGCTAAACATACAACTCTGAATACCTAGAGCAGCCGCCAGGCACCGCTGGTAATCCTCCATCCTTACCTGCTAAAGATCCTCTCCTTGTATAAGTTGGTGTGTTTTGATCCTTCCTCATACAGATCAATTCTTAACTGTTTTCTTTGTCTTAACCGACCCATGATTAGTTTGGGATGAAACAAAATCTTCATAAATCAGATTTGAGGAAAAACAGTTGAATCCATTTTCCGGTTATAATAGGTTGGCATTAAACAGTCTATAGAACTTTTTCCTCTTCTACCAAGAACCACGATAATTTGGATGCTTTCGTATTGATATGAACCTGCTTGTATGCTTTGACGTATTCCTTGACATATCTATGATGGCCATTATGGTCATACTCGTTTAGAAAAAATTATTTACGGTAATGCTTATTCAAAGACGGCCATTTTGGTCAAGATCTGTACTGGTCAGTGAATTTGTAATTTAAGCTCTACCTCTCTTTGTAATAGATCAGTGGTTACCCTTTTCTTTACAATAGTTAATTCAGTTTTACTTTATTTATGGTCTTTTCGGACCAACTTGCTAATGATGGTCAGTTCGGCAATTCTTTCCCATGTTTTTATGGCGATTTCGGAACAACTTGCTTAGTGATAGTTTGGTTCTTCCTATTTGGAGATGACCATTACGACGACCCTAACTGTTGTACCTTGAATGGACAGCAGGGTCATAAGGATGCTGGCAAACGGTGTTCAAGTAAGCGGTGAAATAGATTGTCTGCTGCTTCCATTTTCCAACCCACAAAGTACACCTCTGGCCAGGCCAAGTGTGACACTTTATAAAGTACACCTCTGGCCAGGCCAAGTGTGACACTTTATAAAGTACACATTCTCACAGAAGGCAAAACCTGCATATGTAAATCTCTCTAAAAATAAAAATCATTCATGCACTCATAATAAATAGTTCCTAGAATGGTAGATACAGTTTAATAGCTAATTTATCATCAAGAACATTTAATTCATTACGTATAGATTTAGATACAATTCTTCATGATGTTTAAATAATGCTATGTTATTCTTTATTAAGAGGCGATTTTACATTAAAAATGTAAACAAAAACTTGCGTAAATAAGCTCACAAAAAAAAAGTGTAAAGTCGTCTCCTATTTTTCTTAAATCTTAAATAGTCAAAGTTTATTAACACCTAAATTTAAATTGGCTTCCAATACAAAATGTCTGAAGGAAAAATATTAAAAAAAAAATATTGTCTTTTTCTATGCTTAAAAAATAACACCTCATCTTCCTTTGAGAACAGAAGATGGACAAGTATGGGAAGTGTTGGTCAATGGGTAGATGGTCACCATGGACGAACGACCTGAAGTAGGCCCAGCTGGTCATCTTTACTGCCTGATGGAGATTGTGACCTGAGCCCATGACGTGTTATTCTTGTGATGTTTACACTGGTAGATATCAGCCATCACATGACCATTAAGCATACCGCCATTGCCCAACGCAAATACTACATCCATCACTATTACACTCATCCACCACAGTCACTTAGCACCACACCCACCATACTAAACACACGTACACTAACCACTTCACTTGCCAACCTTACACTGCCATTAATGCATCTACTAACACAATCACTACCACTACACACACCACCACACTTACCACACACCCACAACTTCACTCAGAACGACCACCATTCACATCACCACCATACTCACCCACCACTACACTCCCATCCACACTCACCATTACCCCCCTGCACAGTACACGCGCGCACACACACACACACACACACACACACACACACACACCACCACCACCACTACACTCACAACCACACTCACCACCACCACACTCATCACCTCCACCCTACATTCACTACCACCACACTCATCACCTCCACCCCTACATTCACTACCACCACACTCATCACCTCCACCCCCACACTCACTACCACCACACTCACCACCCCCACACTCACCACCCCACACTCACCACCACCACACTCACCACCACCACACTCACCACCCCCACACTCACCACCACCACACTCACCACCACCACCATATTTAAGTCTCCCTCACTACACTTCTCATTAAGGGTTTCTCACTTGAATTTGTAGGAAAAATCTTCTGTACATATATTTCATGGGTTTGATTTTGAAATTTTCTTGACGATTTTTTGAGTTACTTTCTTCGACTGTCTTTAATCTTTCCCTCGCATGTGTTAGCTAAGTAGTTGTATGACTAGAAGGACCCAAACTTAGAATTTATTGACTATTAGATATTACGATATGGCATCTAGACGTCACCTTCCTTATAACTGTAATATTTTTCATCAGTCTTAATATACTTGAT
This sequence comes from Cherax destructor, assembly GCA_009830355.1. NCBI lineage: Eukaryota > Metazoa > Arthropoda > Malacostraca > Decapoda > Parastacidae > Cherax > Cherax destructor. The sequence continues at coordinate 157,710 of WNWK01001314.1, forward strand.
TTTCCAAAAATAAAAAAAAAATTAAGAAAAGTCTTCTTGAAGGTCTGTCTCCCAAATCAAGATGTTGGATCTAACACCTCCTAACACACAAGCAGTTGACCGTTCAGACCGCTTGTGTCTGCAGTGCATGGTCAGCCCCCACCTCAACCATTAGATTGCACCCTAATTACCCCTGTTGCAAAGAACCATTGTTGCTTAGCAAGTGTAGCGTGTTATATGCATTTCTAGTATAAACTTGGTAACAGATACCGACAAATTGATTTGCAAAGACATGTGAGCAAACACTAAGACATATTGATTAGAAAACGTTTCTATTCTGGAGCCTTGATCACTTCTGATCAAGGCCCCAGGACTGAAACGCTTTTAATTTGTCCTAGTGTTTGCTCACATGTCTTTCTAATTCAGATGCATTTCTCCCCGCTTGCGGTTGCCAGATATGCTGAAGCTTATATAATGTACGCACCCTGTCACCCACGATACCGCCCTGCCTGGAACCATTTCCGCTACTTTCACTGCCACCCTCCCTGCCACCTACCCGTAGCTCAGCATATGCACTGTCCACACTAACGATCCCTTTCATGCATGCTCCTCTACCGTGCCCAAGCCACTTCATGTCCACCATCTTGCACCTCAAAGTAGATTTCGTCCTATAGGACTGAGTCCATTCTTGAGGACCAAGTAGAATCCTCCAGTCTGAGTAAGAGTCCCATAACCTCTCCTCCGTCAAGACCCTTCACTGGATAACTTGACACTTCCATATGCCATCTTCCCCAAGATTCCCCAATGTTATTGTAACAATGTCTGCGATACCCGTTTCTAAGCTGTGTCCCCCTTGCTGTAATTGTACAGAGTAGTCTTAAGGAACTGACAGGCGTCCACATCCGTCTCGCTCAGTGCCTCATTACCATCGTCGTGCATTTCAACGTGATCAATATAAACAATTAACTTCTTATCACAGACGCTGGACTGATGTGGAATTCTTGCCGGTAGAAAGTAAGGTAGACTTAAGCATTTATCATCTTAGAAGTTTAGAGATAAAGCTCATTATCTTTTTGCATCTAGTGTCAAAGTTAAAGACTAAAGTATCTAAATTAGCTTCAATGACTTCTAATTTCATTCAAATGTATAACAAAACGAAGAAAAAGACATAGATATCATTTACATTTATTTCAAGTTTGTAATGAATGTATGAACAATAGGAAAGATAGACAAGTGAGATATAACTATGCCCGTTAGGCTGGGTACAGCTGTAACAAGCCTCCCGAGGCTGGGTACAGCTGTAACAATCCTCCCGAGGCTGGGTACAGCTGTAACAATCTTCCCGAGGCTTGGTACAGATGTAACAATCCTCCCTAGGCTGGGTATAGCTGTAACAATCCTCCCTAGGCAGGGTGCAGCAGTAACAGTCCTCCCGAGGCTGGGTACAGCTGTAACAATCCTGAGGCTGGGTACAGCTGTAACAATCCTCCCGAGGCTAGGTACAGCTGTAACAATCCTCCCAAGGCTGGGTACAGATGTAACAATCCTCCCGAGGCTGGATACAGCAGTAACAATCCTGAGGCTGGGTACAGCTGTAAAAACCTCCTGAGGCTAGGTACAGCTGTAACAATCTTCCCTAGGCTGGGTACAGCAGTAACAATACTCCCGAGGCTGGGTACAGCTGTAACAATCCTCCCGAGGCTGGGTACTGCTGTAGCAATCCTCCCAAGGGTGGGTACAGCTATGACTATCCCCGTAGTCCAGGGTACAGCTTTAACTATCCTCCCTTAAAGATGGGTACAGCCGTGACTATTCCTGAGAGGTTGGGTAAAGCTGTAAATGTTGGTGATGCTTGGTACAGCTGTAACCATCTCCATGAGGCTGGATACAGCTGTAATAATTCCCGTAAGGTTTAGTACAGCTGTAACCAGCCCGAAGAGGCTGGTTACAGATGTAACTAGTTCCAGGGGCTGAAAAATGCTGAGTATAGTTGTGATCAATCCCCGTGAGGTTGGGTACAGTGGAACCCATCCCCTTGAAGCTGGGTACAGTAGTACCCATCCCCGAGAGGCTGGGTACAGAGGTAACCTTCCCCGTGAGGCTGGGTACTGTGGTAACCGTCCCCGTGAGGCTGGGTACAGTGGTAACCGTCCCCGTGAGGCTGGGTACAGTGGTAACCGTCACCGTGAGGCTGGGTATTGTGGTAACCATCCCCGTGAGGTTGGATACTGTGGTAAACATCCCCGTGAGTCTGGGTACAGTTGTAACCATCCACGTGAGGCTGGGTACAGTGGTAACCATCCCCGTGAGGCTGGGTAAAGTGGTAACCATCCCCGTGAGGCTGGGTACAGTGGTAACCATCCCCGTGAGACTGGGTACTGTGGTAACCATCCCCGTGAGGTTGGGTACTGTGGTAACCATCCCCGTGAGGCTGGGTGCTGTGGTAACCATCCCCGTGAGGCTGGGTACAGTGATAACCATCCCCTTGAGACTGGGTACTGTGGCAACTATCTCTGTGAGGCTGGGTACAGTGGTAACCAGCCCCGTGAGGCTGAGTACTGTGGTAACCATCACCATGAGGTTGGGTACTACTCAGCATCATTCTATCATTCTGCATGGCATGATTCGCATGATAGGTCAATAAGAGGCCTCACTCAATATGAGCTTCCTTATTTACATCCATAAGAGAAAGAGAAAGAGAGAACGAGAGAGAGAGAGAGAGAGAGAGAGAAAGTGAGTAGCCAAAAGCTCCTTTGGAAGAGCTCTTCTTTTCAGTTTTGTTTACGTTTAGAGAGAAAAAAATATCTGGACAAGAAACTTTAAGAAAAAAGCTCTGCTCGCCTCAAGACGGTGATAACCAGAGAAATATTTTTGAATGTGATAAAAACAAAAGCGACAATTACGACTGTGATGCAAGGAAAGACCACAAAAAAGGTCTAGCTTGCAAGTTTTTCGGTCTTGCTAAAAACAAGAAGATACACACAGCAAAAGAAGGCCTTTCATTAGCATGAAGTTTCGCCTACACGAGGATTTATTAAATACTATAAAGTCTATTGTAGGTGGAAAAAAAACCACGTCATACTATTGAAGGTCTTTTGCTATATTTATCTTTGTTTACCATTTGTCAGCTACTCCATACTTCAGCAACTTTTTCAGTCTTGCTTCAGTGGTTAGTCTTTGCTTGTAATGAGCTCGAGTGCTGTAGTTGAGTCTCTGATATCGAGTGAATGCTGTGGCTCACCCCACTTTAACCATCTCCATTATTTCAGATATTATTGAATCTCTTATTTAATTACTCCTTTATTCATTTGTTTCTGTTTGGCCCTCACCATCACCACTCACTGTTCTTCATGATAATCTGCATCAGAATCTTATATTAGTTACTTAATGGCATTGAAGATGCTGGGGTCTTTTTTAAATATATGTTTGTGTATTTCTTGCGGGAAACCTAACCTCTGAATCTTTCCTGTCGGACAAGAGAGAATTTTATCAATAGGACAAGAATGATAGTACTTACTGATGATTGTGACCCAGTGGTCGCGCACTGGATGCTAAATTCCTTTTAAACTTACTAAAATATTGTTAGAACAACCGCACGCAAACGGCTAAGAATCCTTGAGCAGCACTCAGCACTACTCTGCTCGTTCCTCGTCCCCCCGTGAGCGACTGTCAGGCGCTTGTTAGCACTTAGCGGACGAACACAATACATCTTAGACGCCAGGCCTTGCAACATCTTGTTAACACTGATTATGATAAGGAAAAATCCTTCGCTAGGATGTTTCTGCTTATCAGGTGTGTCATGGGCGAAAGATAGTGTTCCTCTGCTAATCAGTGACCTCCAGATATAGCTGAACTTAGCTGAAATTATGTTCAAGTCATTCCAAATCACCAGCTAAATTCAGTTCTCTACTGCACGAGAATGAATATATTAAAATGGATCAGTAGCAAGGTTCCATGCTCTTCTGGAGTCACTGTTGGTCGTTATATCGGAAGGCAACGACCTGCCCGAAGCCGACGACCGCCACAGTCGTTTTTATATGCTCTCCCTGTGCCCCGGCTCCTCTCCCCAGCAAGCAGCAGGGGTAGCTCCCCAGCCAAAGCTGCTCCCCCAGTAGTGTAGAGTGCTTGAGCATCATAGTTGAGACGCCTCGTGAGGTGGTCACCACCATAGTAACCATGAGGAGAGTAACAGTGATCCTTTAACTCCTGAACCATCACCACCACCATTACCACCACCACCACCACCACCACCACCACCACCACCACCACCACCACCACCACCACCACAACTACCACCACCATTACTACCACCTCCGCCAAAACAAATTCCCTTTTGTACAGAGTATTTCTACCACCAACAACAATAATATCTACCACTCCATCCCTACTACACACCACACCCACAATCCAAAACATCACCTACAAAGCTCCCATACTCCCCCCACTACTATGTTACACCATTGCCACCGCACTGTACACCACCACCACCATTGAACACTAACACACACACAAAACACACCACTATTCAATATTCCACCGCATATGAACACAACACATCATTATAATAAAATATTCCATTACACATAACATAACACTACATAACACACACACACACACACACACAAACACACACATAGAGTAGCTATGACTCGACCCCTGCAACCACAATTAGGTGAGTACACACACACACGAACACACAACACACCAGCAATCCCCACCCCCAAACAAATACAAACAACACATCCACCCCTGTACCACAAGTTTTGCTGGAATTTACATAAAGCTGAAAGAATGAAACAGATGTTTATACAAAAAATTTCAAGCAATCACAATCTTTTTCAATTCATTCCTGGCAAGTAATATCACTAGTGCTAGTCCTCATGGTTACAATCACTAGTGTGTTACAGCGAATCATAAATATTCTGCTAGTACCCACTTCCACCCTCACACGTTTGCATCTAAACACCCATCCAACCACAAGCCACCTGCCTCCACCCTAACATACATTACCGAGCTCGTTGAAACGTTCAGACGTTGAGGGTGCAGCCTGGGGCAGGTTTGCCCAGCTCAGCCCAGAGGCAAGCCACACTTGTGGCGAAGCACAGGAGCTAGAGCCTGACCATGTCCTGATGCTTCCCTCTTCGCTTCTTGCTCGTGCGCGCCTCAACAGCTTGTTAGACCAAGAGGAGGAAGCTTTGATTTTGATTTTGAAGAAAAGTTAAAATCAACTTTGAGAGGTTCTACAGACTTTTATCATTTTCAGATATTCATGTCAATATATTACATACAGTTACTAGGTTTGTCTCTATGATGTTCACAGCTGACCTCAGTAGTACTGAGCTATATCGCTGAGCACTTAGCTCGCCTCCACCGCTAAATCTCTATAAACTTCACCAAAAGGCCATTAAGTTTTTGACACGGCTCATAAGACAACTTGATCTCATTAGCATTAAGGTACAAATCATCTCCTATTTAAAAAAAAAAAGTATTGTACAACCAGTTTCATTATACCTTTTTTCTCTTTTTACTCTTCAGGATTTCACAATGGATTTCTATTTTCGGCAATATTGGACAGACCCACGGTTAGATTTCAGTGCTAATAAAGGTTTGAACGAAATCCAAGTCAGCACAGACTACACCGGAAAAATTTGGGTGCCCGATACCTTCTTTCCCAATGAAAAGCGGGCATACTACCACACAGCTACCACGCCCAATGAGCTCTTACGCATCTCATCTCAAGGAAATGTGTTGAGGAGTATAAGGTAAATACACAGTGCGTCGTTTTCCCCGTGTGGTGGTATGCACTCGGCGCTCAGACACGTGGAGTAGGAGCAGGAGAAGCAAGGCTCAGAGATGAGCATTTGATCGGTGAGAGCGACGGTTCAAAGGGTCAGTTCTGAGCATTGAAATTAGGGGAATACCGCTCCTTCCTTCCACTACCTTTCCTCTCCGGTTTCCACGGTGTGGTGTGTCAGGGTTCAAATCTGTTTAGGGTTGTTATTGCCCCCAATACCTAACGCCCTTAAGAACCCTTTTTTTCTTCATTTCATGACTAAATATCCTTTCATTTACTAACTCCATCTTCCCATCCGGACACAGAACTACGTTTTATAACTCCCTGATACCTGATCCCCTATCGTGTCCCTCTCACTGTTCATCCTACTGAGTCCCCAAAAGTTCTTCACATTCGCAAACTGAATTCCTGCAAGGTACATCGATGCAATAGTTTGGACCTCTCCGGACGCCTCTGTTCCACTATGGTAACTGTTGGGCTTCCAGGCCTGCCTAGAACCAGAGCCCGTGGACTTGTCAGCAGCTTCCCCGAGGTCTTCTTAGCCTGTCTGAGTTCTTTAGTGTTCCTTCCCGCGCCTTGTTGTGGTGAGCATTGTTTATGTGTGGCTGCCTCGCCTGGGTGCCCGTGGCCGGCCCACTGCTCTCTCCCTCGGACCCGCACCATAACATTGAGTCCTACTACTACTACTACTACTATACTAGTAAGCTTCGGTGTAGCACTCAAGTCTTCTTTGCCACGTAACAATTGCTTTCCTCTTGAGTAACTGTATTTAGCTTGACATGATCAATCAGTCTGAGCTCTCTTCACCTTTTCCAACTTTCTTCCGAATGAACCAAACCTTCCTCTGTTTCTGTCTCTTTTGGTATAAATGTTGCTTGGCTTTGGTAACCTTCACAGCAGTGCACTTTTTCCCCTTTCCCTTTTTACTAGACCTGTAGACGTTGTTATGACCCCCTCCGTTACCCAGTACGTCATCCCTGGCCGTCAAGAAGGCAAACCGCGATGGTCCCTGACCAACAGGTGCGCCACAAGACGCATGCGCCGTCACCGCCGCTGCTCTCGGATTAGTAATTACCTGTGTAATATCTAAGTTTCTTGACGTCTCCCTAGTCATTATGTCCCCAGCCATACCCTAGTCCTGGCTATGCCTCGTCCCACGTCCTATCTCACCTCTACCAGCCAGCCAGCAGGGCCAGCAGTCCCCATAGAATGATAAGTTTTCCGGTGTGTCCCCACGAGTGTGTGTGTACTCAACCCACTTTGTGCTTGTCAGCGGGAGTACACACACTACAGTCCCTCACTGTATATAACCTCCCTGATTTGCGTGTAGTGCTGCAGTGCACCTTTTAGTATTGAAACGTGCAGGTGAAGTACTTGACTCACTCTCCTCAACGTCTGCGTCTAGATTCTCTGTCCTCTATTAAAAAATAATTATTTCCGTTACGTATACACCACAGAGAAAGGAATCACACGTTCATAGCTTAGTTCTTCTTCCGTTTTCCTATGCTTTTCTTAGGGTATCGAAGTTCTTAGGTATCCAAGCGTTCTTCATCTCCAAAAAAGACATTTGAACACTCAATCCTCATTCTCACGTCCAGTTTAAGTCTCAGAATCCATTAGAGGAAAGAAAAACTTCGCCTCCAGATGACACGAGTCACAAAAAAATTTGTGCGATAAAGTTGATTAGGTAAAAATTCTCCCTCTTTTGCCAGACTTTATCAAGATAATGTTTATAGTCCAATGGTACCTAGTGTGAAGCAGTTGAGGGTGTGTTTATCATACTCGAAAGACCTAAATAAAAATGAAGACTAAGAAATAGTGAATTCACCCCCAAAAACACACGGTACATACCTTCATCCGCAACGATTATTTCCTTACCATATACATGAAATGTTAAATATCCCATCAGAGTTACTCGAATAACAAGTAACTTTGTAGCATTCAGTGTCTTTATTTCTTCATTTAGCATCATGCTGATCCTAATCACCAAAAGACTGCCACAGTCTGAATCAGATAATGCACAGAATAAAAGTAATTACACTCCTGCTAAAGTAGCAGAGTTCTAAACCATACACCAAATTTTGTTTCTGAATGAAGACCTCTGACTGCTACAAAATCTACCCAACCTATACAAGCTTCTTGACCGATAACCATCGACTTCAATTTCTTCTCAGTACTGAACATGGCTTACCCCAAAACTACAGATCACTCAGTACTAGAAAAAAGTGAAGCAGTAATCCCCCCAAATCTTTTTTGAACCACTTTTTTTTCACCCTTAACCTCTTACAAAGAAGAGTCCGAGGTCGTCCTCAGAGCGATGCGATGTTTCCAGGAGTGTAATGTTATCATAATGTGCCTATTTTCACATTTTCAGACGGACGTGGCCCCCAGCAATCATTCTGGACATGCCACATATCACCCACTCTTCTGTCTGACTGGAATGTTTTTTTTTTTTTTTTACCGAGGATGGAATATATTCCCTCTTGCCCTTTAACTTACCTCTCTCTTTTTTTTTATTCTCTCAAGCCTCTGATCTTCATCGAATTATATGTCTGTCTTCATCTCTCTGGATAGCTGCTCTCACCACACGCTCACCACACCATGTGTTGTGTCAGTATCAGGACCACAAAGTTACCGCCAACATCACTGGCGACACTGGTTGTGACGGGAACCTTGCTAATACAAGTAGATGCCATGGCAACTTTTTCTTTTAATATGTAATAAGTGCTAAGTGACCCCCCCCCCACTGTTTTAGCCTCTTTCTATACATATAATAATAATAATAATAATAATATTGCCAGTTAATACCTCTTGATTCGCCCAAACGTAACTAGATTGAGAAAAATTACTTTCTATATTGATAAGAATAAATATCGGATCATTAACTGTTCAGATTCTAAGTATATACCTATATGCAATATATATATATATATATATATATATATATCTGTGTGTCTGTGTGTACTCACCTAGTTGTGGTTTCAGGGGTCGAGTCACAGCTCCTGGTGTGAGTGTGAGAGTGTATGTCTCGTGCAGAATAAGCCGAGCTGGCAAGTAGATCTACAAGAGTCAATTGTGCTAAAAAGGCAGAGTGAAAAATTTTTATGAAAAAAATATTTGCAAAAATCAATATGAATATAACGAAAAAAAAAATTCATTGATTTTAAGTAATATTAGATAAATCTAAAATTATCTGTGATATATTCAGTAGAATTTTAATAAAAAAATTGTTAGGTTAGGGCAGGTTATGTGATGTTTCTTCGTTAGGTTTGGTCAAAAATTCAAAATAATTAAATCATTCTGTGTGAAAAATATGTATAGAGCTGTAAATTTTTTAAAGGGAAAAGTCCAATTTTTAAAGTTCAACCTATTCCTCAAGTTCGGATTATTAGGCACGATATATCTATATATATATCTTATATATATATATTATATATATATATATATATATATATATATATATATATATATATATATATATATATATATATATATATTATATATATATATATATATTATGATTTTAAGTAGTATTAAATAAATTTAAACTCGCCTAGGATATTTATAGCAGAATTTAGCTAAAGAAAATTACGTTAGGTTAAGTTTGGTTAGGTGAGACTTCTAAGTTTAGTTTGGTCTAAAAATTAACAGTTTTACACCATTCGGCCTACTGGGCAAGTTCGGCTTATTAGATACTGCATTATATATATATATATATATATATATATATATATATATATATATATATATATATATATTATATAAATTGTGTGTGTGTGTTTGTGTGTATTATATATATATATATATATATATATATATATATATATATATATATATATATATATATATATATATATTGCAGGCGAGTCCTGTTCACAACCAAATAAAAATTCGTGGTCACTGAAATGTGTGTATTTTGTTTTGTAAGCACAGTACACCATAAATAAACTCACTAACTCGCCACTTTGTTATTTCAAACTTGAATGTCCATTACTTAATTTGACGTTGTCTTCCATCCCCTTCCTTCAATTTTAGATATTCTTCTTTATCTTTCATTCGTCTGTGATTACTCCTCTTCTTGTGCCTCTCACAGTATGCCTGTAAGATGCGCGTGGATGTTTGCCTGCATATTACTGACCTTTACTGACCCATCTCTACTTTCTGACCAACAGTTACCATCCAACTTGCTAAAAGAAAAAAAGAAAAAATCTATATAAAAAAAATCAGGTCATTAACTCAGGTTAAAAAAAAATTCTTGCTAGTTGAGATCTTCAGCTGACACTTGATTTTTGTTTTTCTCCGATCTTCAGGACTTTACTCTCGACTTTTATTTTCGTCAACACTGGACCGACCCTCGGCTGTCCTTCCCCGATCGTGGGGGTTTGGACGAACTCACAGTGGGCTCGGAGTATCTGCAGAAAATTTGGGTTCCAGACACGTTTTTTGCCAATGAGAAGAAGTCCTATTTTCACACGGCAACCACCTCTAATGAGATGCTCAGAATCACCAACCAGGGCAAAGTTTTGCGGAGTATAAGGTAAGAGTGTTAGGGGCCAGGGTTACGTAGCAAACCAAAACAAAAATCTCCACTACCACCACCACCTCCACTACCTAATCCACCCGTCTCCACGCCCAACTCTACGCTCATCTCCACGCCTACGGTGAGACGTAGGCGACGAAGGTAGGGCGCCCCTGGGTAGCACTTCATGCCCCGACAGACAAGTGTCTTACATAGTCACTGAGGTAACAATTCCCTTGTTTACAATAACACTCTTGCTTATCAAGTAGTGTGTAAAAGTCACAATACAGAGGAAATAAAGCTGGAACATTACCGTGGCTGGGACAATTCATAATCTACAAATTGGAGACACAATTATATTACATTTTGATCTCTCATGACTTGGTAATGGATGGATCGAAAAGTAGTCTAATTTCTTCTCCAATTTGTGAGTAAGTTGTGTGTGTGTGTGTGTGTGTGTGTGTGTGTGTGTGTGTGTGTGTATGTGTGTGTGTGCGTGCGTGCGTGCGTGCATGTTTTAGCAACAAGTTTTAACAGAACAGACAGGTGTCTGGCAGTACACACCTTAAAACTACTCGGCACAGCACCCAGAGGCGACCTATCCTACGGTGTTGATCAGCTCCTCTCCGCTCATTGCTCCCCCTCGTTCATTCACGCCCAGTAATGTTAGAAGACGTCAAGCGAAGCCGCACTAAGCTTCATTCACATTTCAATAACACAAAAATGATTAAAGAAAACTTGTGAGCGGTGGTAAATATGAACCAAGGGGTTGATGCAATGTTATCCAGGCTGCTGCGTACCTTGGCTCCCGATTATCAGTGATTTTTGTCAGTCATCGTTGTGGCATTGCACGCTCGGACATATTTAACTTACAGTTTAAATACAAATGTTCCTCTCTGTATTTATTAAATTTGGCGTTTAACCAAAGAAAGTGCAACGGGGAAGGAATATCTAGACTCAGTTAAAACTGCGCCCCACACTGATGGCAGCTACGCCCCACACTGATGGCAGCTACGCCCCTTTTCTTTGGTACCGTGGGCGACGTCTGTAGTGGCCAGTTTCTCTTTGCTCAATGGGCAGCAAATCTTCAGGTAACGTTTTCACTCGCCTCCATGCTCTCACATCTCTCTTACCATAATATTTGTTTCCAGTTGATAGTTCTCTTGATGTAACCATCACTAACAGAACAACCATTAATTTAAGCTCACATAGAAACGAAAATATCAGCATCTGACGAGTCATTGACAGTTTCACGAATTATGTGCCGTTGATTTACACTGAAAAATAAAATTATGGTAAAATCCTTGTCAATACAAACTGGTAATACAATCACTGATTAAAAAATTATTTGAGCTAATACTGTTAACAGTGCAAAGATTTCAATATATATATTGAGAGGGCTCAACATGGGAGAGAATGGAGGTGAGGACAGCAACGCTCAGGATTATTTACACTGTAGTCATTAATCTCACCGTTCTCAACCAGGTAAGAATTTTCCTCTTTTCATATTTTAGAGAACGTGTTCTGGTGGCCTAAATAAGTTTTTTTAATGGTGTTTTCTCTTTTGACGTTGTATTTTTCTTTTAGTATCACTCGTCTGATTATCCCTCTCTCCTCTCGGGCTCAAAAGGACTTATTTTGTGATATAAAGAGTTCAACCTGCAGGTACTGTTTAACATTAAAAATTCTTTCTTAATCTCTGTGTATTACTTTTATGGCCCGTGTTCTATGTAATACCAGTGATAATACTGTCCAGTCTTGTATATCTCCAAGATTAAATACTTAAATGCCAAGTTAATTTATAAATTGTATTCTCTAAGATATCTCACATGTATGATAATAAATACAATGTTCAGAGCCTTATAAAATATAATTAACTGACAGTTAAATAAAGGAACGAGATTCTGTCATGTGCTTGAGAGCCATATATGTTTTTGAATGTTAATGTTTTTAATGTTCACTGTTGTTCCTTGGCTGGTTACTGCGGCGTGAAGTAACTGTTCCTCTTGCTCTTTTCCTTATTTGTTATTCAAGTATTTTCATTATTTATTTTTTCTTTCCCTAATTGGAAAGCACTCATGTTTACTTCATTCCATGTCACATAGCACATCAAAATATTTGTGAATTAACGACAGATGATTACTGAATCTTTTTTTCAACCGTGTCCTCTTCAAGGTCAACACGAGTAACACGCATAATTCATCACAAAAAATTTTTGATATTAAAATAAAATATATGTAATAAGCTAAGGCCTTCAGCAAGAAAAATTAATGTAGTGAGCCCTCAGACGTCCTGAAATCGAAGGTTGGTGGTGAATGCACTCTCTCATGTATTGATCCCTAGGTGTTTTTCCTCTTTTTTTTTATCTCTTCATTGGCGTTCCTACGATGTTTCATCGTCGGTGACTTCGTCGTTTTTCATGCCGTTGCTGCACCCGCCTCGACGACACTTCTGGATGACTCCCGTCGGCCACCGCAGATTGACCATCACTGCCTCGTGTCCGATGAACCTCCAATACTTCCCAATGGACCGACAACTCTGTATCATCGAAATTGAAAGCTGTAAGTACACTGGAGCTTCCATGTTATTACTGGAGATTAAAAGGACTTATCGAAGACGTCTTGGGGGACAACGATTTTATGTTGGACATTTATGATGTGGGGTAATGTTGAGATTAATTTCCTATGTTGGAGATATGTTAGAAGTATGTAGTGTTAGTAGTCTGAGATACTTTTCTGTAGTTATGTGTGGACATGCGCGTGTTGTCACTTATATGCATGTCTGAGTGTGTGTGATAACTTCTCCTTAGGATCTATATTCTCATCCATGTTGCCCCTTTCTCGCCATTTTCCTCCCCTTCCTGCTCATCTGCCTCTCACTCTCTCTACCACTTCCCACCACGTCCATCCCAGACAGACAAAAGCACCATCCTTGGTTATTACTGGGACGTCTGACCCAGATGACTGCCACCTTGGCTGGGTCATGCGGGAACGTCTGAACGACTGACCCTGATGACTGCCACCTTGGCTGGGTCATGCGGGAACGTCTGAACGACTGACCCTGATGACTGCCACCTTGGCTGTGTCATGCGGGAACGTCTGAACGACTGACCCTGGTGACTGCCACCTTGGCTGGGTCATGCGGGAACGTCTGAACGACTGACCCTGATGACTGCCACCTTGGCTGGGTCATGCGGGAACGTCTGAACGACTGACCCTGATGACTGCCACCTTGGCTGGGTCATGCGGGAACGTCTGAACGACTGACCCTGATGACTGCCACCTTGGCTGGGTCGTACGGGAACGTCTGAGAGACTTTAATTAAAGGAAAACTTGATAAATTATGCTGACAACTACACGATGGAGATAAGAGACCGATAATGACTGGAAGTCAATGGAAGAGAGAGAGAGAGAGAGAGAGAGAGAGAGAGAGAGAGAGAGAGAGAGAGGAGAAAGTGGGCGGAAAGGGATTATGGCTGAGAGTTTCCGAGAGGAATATTAACTCCTTATTATCCCTCCGGAAGATATCTGGGTGCATTTGAGCTCGGCACAAAGGATTCTATATTTACAACTGACCTTGAGCATTTTCAGAGGCCAGTCATTCAGTGCAGAAATGCTGCCTCGCTGGTACAGCTTACGAACACTGCGGAAAAGAGTTTGAAAGACCTGGAAAGTCCTTTACAATTCTGTCTAATATGTAGCCCTGCGTAATGGGCTGATATATATATATAAGAATGGGGTCCACCTCTAGTGCAAATTGTGGGACCCATAGCCTCGGAGAAGTGGAATAAAGGCATCAAGGAAGAATATTTGGATTTCTTCCTGAAGCCGTTTGAATATTCCACTTCTCCTACCACCATCCTATATACACAATACATACATATAAATGCTTTATTAATAGACAGAATACATTTATAAACACACATATATATATATATATATATATATATATATATATATATATATATATATATATATATATATATATATATATATATGCAGCCACCATGATTGGAACCCTGGCTAGTAGTAAGGCCTAATGTTTTGAGGCATCTGTAGCTGAGTGGTTTAAGGAGTCACATTGGGAGCTATGCCACATTCGTCTACATCAAACGTGGGTTCTAAATCTGTAGGGGTACATCACCTGCGGAATGGGAAGTAACTTGGTCTGATCCGAGGAAGGGTAGGGTAGCTTTAATTCCTTGAGTTCTTAAAGAATCATACTGGTGAGTAAAGAGAATGAAAAGATACCCGAATGAGCGTAACTCTTTTTCATAACGAAGTTTGACATAACAGGAATCTTTCTCATGTTAATTTGATAAATATTTCATTGACAGTATACAATACTGGCAAGTTATCACCAGTACTCCACTGTACACAAATAACCCACACGTAGGAGAGAGGAGCTTACAATGGCGTTTCGGTCCAACTTGGACCATTTACAAATGTGACTTTGTAAATGGTCCAAGTCGGACCGAAACTTCGTCATAAGTTCCTCTCTCCTATGTGTGGGTTTATTTGTGTATTGTTCCAGACACGGTATTGTGCCATTTTGTTCTTCAATACTCCACTGATGGGTATTGGGTACGAACGCTCGTTGTATGAATAACGACTTCAGTATTCAACTCTACGCCATATTAACTGCTATTTGTGTAAGGGAGGAAATCAACAGTAAGCCACCCACCACTATTCAGTTCGAAGGACCATTATATAAACAAAATCATCATTATGCATTATGTTAAATTATCTGAAGAAGTAGTTCTATGATCCTTACAATTTTAGTGATTGTTTTAAATATAATTAATAATAATAATAAGGATAAGAATAATAATAAACAAAGAGTATTTCTGGCATCAATCACATCATCTGGAAAATAAATAGACAGTGATATATAACTTTATGATTGTGATGGCTGTGTGGTTGAGACGACTGTGTGGCTAAGTTCGATTATTTTATGAGATGTCATCTAGTCATATTTGGTTCTTCACATTTATGGTGGGTGTGTATATGTCTGTGCGTGTGTGTACGTGTGTATATGTGTGTGTGTGTGTGTGTGTGCATTCACCTAATTGTAGTTGCAGGGTTCTAGACTCAGCTCCTGGCCCCGCCTCTTCACTGATCGCTACTGGATCCTCTCTCTCCCTGCTCCATGAGCTTTATCATACCTTGTCTTAAAACTATGTATGGTTCCTGCCTCCACTACATCACTTGCTAGACTATTCCACTCCCTGACTTCTCTATGACTGAAGAAATACTTCCTAATATCATTTTGACTCAGATGAGTCTTCAACTTCCATTTGTGACCCCTTGTTTCTGTGTCCCCTCTCTGAAACATCCTGTCTCTGTCCACCTTGTCTATTCCACGCAGTATTTTGTATGTCGTTATCATGTCTCCCCTAACCCTCCAATCCTCCAGTGTCGTCAGGCTGATTTCCCTTAGCCTTTTTTCATAGGACATTCCCGTTAGCTCAGGAACTAACCTTGTTTCAAACCTTTGCACTTTCTCAATTTCCTGACGTGCTTTACCAGGTGTGGGTTAGAAACTGGTGCTGCATACTCCAGTATGGGCCTGACATACACGGTGTACAGTGTCTTGAACGATTCCTTACTAAGGTATTGGAACGCTATTCTCAGGTTTGCCAGGCTCCCATATGCTGCAGCAGTTATCTGGTTGATGTGTGCTTCAGGAGACGTGCTCGGTGTTATACTCACCCCAAGATCTTTCTCCTTGAGCAAGGTTTGCAGTCTTTGGCCACCTAGCCTATACTCTGTCTGCGGTCTTGTCTTCTTTGCCCTTCCCCGATCTTCATGACTTTGCATTTGGCGGGGTTAAATTCGAGAAGCCCGTTGCTGGACCAAATGTCCAGCCTGTCCAGGTCTCTTTGAAGTCCTGCCTGATCCTCAGCTGATTTCATTCTCCTCATTAACTTCACATCTGCGAACAGGGACACGTCTGAGTCTATCCCTTCCATCACGTCATTCACATATACCAAAAATAGCACTGGTCCTAGGACTGACCCATCTGGGACCCCGCTCGTCACAGGCGTCCACTGTGATACCTCATCAGGTACCATGACTCGTTGTTGCCTTCCTGTCAGGTATTCTCTGATCCATTGCAGTGCCCTTCCTGTTATACGCGCCTGATCCTCTAGCTTCTGCACTAATCTCTTGTGAGGAACTGTGTTGAAGGCCTTCTTGCAGTCCAAGAAAATGCAATCAACCCACCCCTCTCTCTCGTGTCTTACTTCTGTTACTTTGTCATAAAACTCCAGAAGGTTTGTGACACAGGATTTGATTTGCCTTCCATGAAACCGTGCTGGTTGGCGTTTATAATCTTGTTCCGTTCCAGGTGCTCCACCACTCTCCTCCTGATATTATTCTCCATGACTTTGCATACTATACAAGTCAGTGACATTGGTCTATAGTTTAGTGCCTCTTTTCTGACTCCTTTTTTGAAAATGGGAACTACATTTGCCGTCTTCCATACCTCATGTAGTTGCCCAGTTTCAAGGGATGTGTTGAAGATTGTGGTTAGTGGCACACACAGCGTATCTGCTCCCTGTCTAAGGACCCACGGGGAGATGTTGTCCGGTATGTGTGTGTACTCGTTAATGCTGGCTGGAGTTGAGCATCAAATGTAGCAAGCCCCCCCCCCTCAAAAAAAAAAACAAATGTCCAGGCAACCAGTTCTCAAAGTTTAAGTAATAATTTCTCAGTACAGTTCCGGCAGTTCGGTTGGCTTCAGATGACAAAACAATTATACAGTTTAGGACAAAGCAAACTTCAGAAACCTTTGCGGGTCTTCTTTTTAACTCCTGAAAGTCCGAAGTTTTATCCATTTCCTGTGTCTTAATAAGATACATGTGCAACAGTTGGGGATCTTTATTGAGAATGTTTCACCTACACAGCAGCTTCTTCCTCTGTCTCTCTCCTTGAATTCCCTTTAAATCCTGCGTCTTTTGTTGAACCTGATTCTAATAGTTTGTTTTTATATCCCCATTGATGTTTTGTTGAATCCTCCTTTCTGGAAGAGAGACTGCATAAACCTCTCTCGATCCTCTTCTATCCCATCTGCCTTCTTCTCTTCCACCTTCCCCTTCCATTCTAAAACCCCTACTCTTTTGTCTCCACTCCACACTACCCTTAATCACACTAAGTTAATTCTCCCTCCTCTCATTCCCTCTCCATTCCCCTTTCCTCTGTACCGCACTTTTTGATGAATTGAGCACAAATTAAGCGTTGTAAGGTTTCATTATAAGCAACGTTTCGCTCAGGAGGGTTCAAATGTGCCATCGCCACTGCTCTGACTCGACTGCTCCATGAAACCCTTGTATGCTGACTCGTCCTATGCTCACTTATATAATTCATTGGTACTTGGAGCACAAACTGTCAACATCTCTGTGGTGATTCCTGTTTCTCTCTCTCTCTCTCTCTCTCTCTCTCTCTCTCTCTCTCTCTCTCTCTCTCTCTCTCTCTCTCTCTCTCTCTCTCTCTCTCTCACCTGGGTGAACCTCAATAAAGTGACTCCTCGCTAGTCACAGCATGTTTAGTCTCCAAGCTATGCCAGCCACACCATGTATAGTCTCTCCAAGCTATGGAAACCCATAGAGATTATACAGCGCCTGGGGAAGAAGGGGGGTGTATGGAAGGCATTCAGATCTAGAGCCCTTGAGGGGAATTTGGTAGGAGCCTTTCGCTGGCTTCTCCGTCCCGTGAAGAATTGCATTTGTTTCGGTCTCCGTGTTATCTGAGAAAGACATTATTTACCCTTATTTTATAACTTTGTTTACGTATCTGTATTTAAGTGCACAGAAGAGGCATAGTGGCCGTGTCACCCTCGTGAGGCATAGGAAATGCAATCCATTGTCAATAAGAGACCTAGAATGTATAACTCAATATTGCCAAGAGTTCCAGGATTAAAACCACCCACTTTTATTACACAAAGAAAAAGTAATGAAAAGCGTGAATAATAAACAGAAACGAAGAAAAATATAATTTAATTAGTTAGCACAGGAATAACAGGAATCCCTAGACAGTCACGTGCATGTACAACTAAAACTAGTACATGTACAAAGCCATGGATTGATGTACGTTCCATTATAAAGAGGGAGGAGGGAATGTGATGGTACTGGTAACAAGATGGCAGATGAAAAGGGATGAGATTCTCGTGGCAACACAGCTAAAGAAAAATAGGAAGAAGATAAATTAAGCTTAATCAGGCAGGAACCAAATTGAACGAACATATCTCAGGCCAACAAATGGCGCTGGCAGGAGAGGTAGATAAACAGGAAACTGTTACCAGCAGACTACCACACTGCTAGAGAAACCGAGAGAAAAAGACTTTTTTTCTTTTACGCCTGACACGGGTCATGATCATAAGAGGACCCGTTCAGTGGTGCTGGTTCTATTGCCGGGGCGTAACAGGTCTGCGTAAAATCACTTGAGTGTAGCCGATGGTGGTCAGAGACGATCGCTGGCTCCCCCATGCTACACTTTTGTCAAGATTGATGGAGTGAACTCATCGACTGAAGGACTGATTACCTCAAACTCTTCCTCATTTTCTACCTCTTTCTGCATTGAACTGAAGAAGCCACTGTGTGGCGAAACGTTTCCAGAATAAAGATACAGAAATGTTGCACAAGTATCTTATCATGCGCCACTCAGTTTGTGAGCGAGTAGTTAGGTAAAGTTCGTCAGGAAACAGGACAAGTGTTTCCTGACGCGGCTGGAACTTTTGGTCATTTGACCGAAACCTTCCGCTGGCTTACCTCTCCACCCCCTTAAAAAAAAATTGGTTATTGCTTATAATAAAATAGCGAGTAGTTGCTTAGATTTATCGTCATTCAAACATATCAAGGAAATAGTTTGTGTAATATAGATTAGTGTAGCAGCACACTGCGGATATATTAATTTTTACTAAATATTAGATTTTTTTAATATAACTGAATATATTATACCAGAAATTATAGGATTCTATATCTTGTTGAATACAGTATTTTAACCAGGGGTCAGCGCAGCCCTTTAGAGGAACTAGGGAGTCCCCTAGGGCGGTAATATTCGGAGGCCAGCCAAAAAGGTTTTCATGGTTTTTTTTTTTTTTTACATTGGCTCCAATTGTATTGCTCTTCTTTTAGCTAAACTTCACTACATTGGTAACAATACCGCGGTTGGAACAATACCGTGGATGGAACAATACCGTGGTTGGAACAATTCCGTGGTTGGAACAATTCCGTAACTCAGTCGATACCGTGGTTGGAACAATACCGTGACTCAAACAATACCGTGGCTGGAACAATACCGTGACTCAAACAATACCGTGGATGGAACAATACCGTGGCTGGAACAATTCCGTGGTTGGAACAATTCCGTAACTCAATCGATACCGTGGTTGGAACAATTCCGTAACTCAATCGATACCGTGGTTGGAACAATACCGTGACTCAAACAATACCGTGGCTGGAACAAAACCATGAACAGAACAATACTGAGGCTGGAACAATACCTGAACCGGAGCAATGCCGTGGCTGGAACAACACCATGACTGAAACAATCCTATAGCTGGAACAATTCACAGATAACACACACTTTGGAATGGGTACTTTAGACGACGTTTCGGTCCTTTATTTACCATGATCAAGTCGCAGTTGAGACCAATGAATCAGAGGCAGTGGTTAACAGAGAGAGAGAGAGAGAGTGTGTGTGTGTGAGGGAGAGAGTAATGTCTGTGGAGCAAACAATTCAGATTTCTGGCTTGTTCCACGAACTGCTGAATTTTTTATTCGCCTGTGAGGAAGGTGAAGAATATCCTAACAAAATTGTTAATGCTACTACCACCACCACCACTCCTACTACTACTACTACTACTACTACTACTACTACTACTACTACTACTACTACTAAAACCATTATGTATTTCTACTTCTATTACCACTACTACTACTACTTCTACTACTAAAATAATAATAATAATAATATTATTATTATTATTATTAGTCTTATTATTTTTATTATTATTATTATTATTATTATTATTATTATTATTATTATTATTATTATTATTGCTGTTAACAGCTGTTGACATCAGATGTTGTTATCAGCTACTGTTATCAACAGATGCTGTTATTAGCTGTTGTTATCATCTGATATTATCAGCTATTATTATTAGCTGTTGTCATGGGCTGTTCTTATCAGCTGTTGTTTTCAGCTGTCATTATTAGCTGTTGTTATAAGCTTTTGTAAGTTGCTGCTTTCAGATGATATTATCAGCTTCTTTTTAGGTACTGTTATTATTTATTATGTTATTTCTAAAGATCTCCAAATGTGCGTGTTTTAGTTACCATTTGTCAAAGACACTTATCAATGGAAACTTGGCTTGATTGTGTGTGTGTATGTATGTGTGTGTTTGTATACATGAGTTTATATACAGTGCATATTAAATCCGCATGTAGTTATTAGTGAAAGACGAGTCTCGGAATTAGTTTGACCTCGTATGCTAATTAGGGAGAGTTCATTTAAGGTAATTATCTTATTCCTAACTTCCACAGGGAGAAGTTTACTTGCTATTAAATCCCTTTTCCCCTCCTCGTATCCACAACCCTCGATACAGCCTTCTCTTATTTCCACAATCCTGGATACAACCTTCTCTCTCAATTCCACAATACTGGATACAACCTTCTCTTTCAGTTCCACAATCCTGGATACATCATTTTCTCATATCCACAATCCTGGATACAACATTCCCTCAATTCTGCAGTCCTGGCTACAACCTTCCCTCACATCCACAATCCACATTAGAACACAATTCCCAGTAGGGAATTGTGTTCTAATGTGCTTTTGCATTAATGTAATGTAATATTGCTAAGCTGATGACTAAGACACACATGTAATACCTGGGTGTCTTTACTGGCGGAGACATTTCACCAGCCAATGGTGTGTTTTTTTTCAATCCAGTACAGAAAAGTACTTTTAAAGTTACCTCTGTTTCCACCGTCTCAAGTATTAATTCTCTGTACTGAGATAAAAAAAAGGCCTCTGTTTGGCGAAACGTTACCATCAATAAATCGAGGTGAAGAGAAATTGTATAAAATACCGACGCGATGGAAGCAGACACGAACGCAGTATATTACGATCCTTTATCGATAACATTTATCCCGCGTAGTGGGTCTCATTAAATTATGGTAAAGACTTGATAAACGTCAAGTGTGTGGGCGAAACGTTGTTAATAAAGGATCGTAATGTATTGTACCAGTGTTTCCAATGCACCAGGCGTTACACATATGTCTTATTCCTCCTACTCTTACGTTCCTGAGTTAGATCTGTTCCTCCTAGCTCTTCACTGATACATGTCCCACTTTCCTTTCAGTCGGCTACAGTATGGACCACATCCGTCTATCCTGGCATGCGGGGGACAGATCTGTAGTCATAGAATCTGACGTCTCCTTGCCTCAGTTCCGCGTACTGGGCTACAACAGAAAGACTATCATTTCATCCACCTCCACTGGTGAGTCTTTCTTTGTGTATACTATTAGGGAATCTGGGAGTATTTGCAGTTCAGAGGGAACGACGATACAATACATTTGGGACACTTATATTAAAAACGTCTTCAATAAATGTGTCCTAAGTGAATACAACTGTCCTTTTTCCCAATCTAAGTTGCCAGCATTCACTGCCTTCAATACTGCTACCTGCAGTGTTTGGCTAGCACTGTTCCTTAAAATACTTCGACTATCTGCAATGCTTGACTTACACTGATCTTTACAATAGTTACATGGTAGAAACACTCACAGTGCGTAGATACGCTATACTGTAAGATAGTTTTCAGGTGGAAATGCACATTGCATGTGGCTACAAAATTCTGTTTTAAAAAAATCGTACTGAAAGAATATCATCAGCAGCGTGTTGCTTCACTATTTTATATGAATGAATGAGGAATAAGGTGGTAACACCCATAGCATGTTGCTTCACTATTCTATATTATAATTACCTTTAAGAACGAAAATAGTGTGATTTCACATTTCTGTGCCACAATGGCAGACACCTAATTGACATACTCCGTAGCTGAAGGGGGTGGAGCTGCCAGCCACAGGGAGACCCAGAAGACCCACAAATATGAAGGCCTTCCCCCTTACTATAACTTCATCCCAATAGGGTCGGAGACCCTTGGAGCATGGGGCAAGTGTGCTCTAAAGTTTCTCAAAGACCTGGGTGAAAAACCCATCATAAAAACCAAGGACCACAGGGCAGCCAACTTCCTCTTTCAGAGACTCAGTGTTGCGATCCAGAGGGGAAATGCCTGGAGCATTCTGGGCATTCAGGCCCACTGCCGGGGAGCTGGACGAAGTATTTATGATGTAGTTCTGAGTTGTTTTCTATGTTGTTTTACTCCCTATTGCATTCTTGTCAATGTATTTCGTCAATTATTTTGTCTTTAAGTATATATAAAATATAGGGGGTGGTAGGAGAAAATTTTCAAACAGCTTCAGGGAGAACTTGGAGTTTTTCCCTGAAGCAAGTTTATTCTTTTCTCTGAGAATGAGGGTCCGAGGGTCCCTTAGACAGTTCCAGAGGTGGTACCTCCTTCTACTATATATATATATATATATATATATATATATATATATATATATATATATATATCATGGTGATCCACCATGAGGCCTGGTCACAGACCGGACCGCGGGGGCCGTTGACCCCCGAAACCCTCTCCAGGTATACTCCAGGTATTATTATTATTATTGTTTTTATTATGATTATTATTATTATCATTATTGTTGTTTTCATTATTATTATTAGCATGCCACAACAATACCAAACCTGGTGAGGATATTAATCACCCCTCAATCCATTAGTTCCATTAGGAGGACAATGGAGGTGAGGTGGGGCCCCATAACCCATCAATTAGCAGAGCACACCTGAGAGAGAACTCAAATATATAATAAATGGAAGGCAATTATGGCTACCTTGATCGGATTAATTACACTAAATGAGATGGGTGAGTAGAGATGAGGGAAGACGGAGAGAGAGAGAGAGAGAGAGAGAGAGAGAGAGAGAGAGAGAGAGAGATTTGAAACGTTACAGGAAAGTGATACTTACACACATACACACATGATATATATATATATATATTATTGTAACCACGAACGAGTGGTATTTAATCAATAACAACACTGCGACTAGTAGGGGGATCGAACCCGTGTTGTTTTAGTCCGCCTCATTCCACGACGCTCTAACCCACTGGACCATACAATCCTACAAGAATCATGCACCCAGCAAAGCTAGGTGTTGTACCGTGATCCGAGGACATACGATGGTGTGGGTGCCTTAGAGCTAATTTCATTCTACTCCCCGTTTGGTGTACTAGCCTCCACAAGCAGTATATATAGTATTGTAACCACGAACGAATGGTATTTAATCAATAACAACACTGCTGCCGTATCTGAGCTCCTCTGCAAAGACTGTGATTATGTATGAGTGTGGTGAAAGTGTTGAATGATGATGAAAGTATTTTCTTTTTGGGGATTTTCTTTCTTTTTGGGTCACCCTGCCTCGGTGGGAGACGGCCGACTTGTTGGAAAAAAAAAAAAAAAAAAAAAATGTGACTAGCCGAGGACTTGAACCCGTGTTTTTTTCTTAGTGGTTGTTTTGCATATTGTGATATCACCTGTTTACTGAGATCTAATACATATTTTTTTTTTCAATAAACCGGCCGTATCCAACCGAGGCTGGGTGACCGAAAGAGAGAAAAAGTTTTTCTTTTTAAATTTAGTAATTTATGCAGGAGAAGGGGTTAATAGACCATTGATCCTAGCCTTTTAGTCGTCTCTTACGACACGTATGGCTTACGAAGGAAGAATTCTGTTCCACTTCCCCATGGAGATAAGACGAAATAAAGAAGAACAAGAACTAGCAAGAAATATAGAAGAAAACCCAGATGGGTATGTATATATATGCATGTACATGCATATGTAGTGTGACCTAAGTGTAAGTAGAAGTAGCAAGATATACCTAGTATCCCGCATGTTTTGTAGTATTATATTTATGTTTATTAATACTAAAAACATTAACAATAGGAGTGATAATAATTACTTAACACTTGCACTAAAATTTAGTTTATTTATTAACAACGAACAGCTACTACTACTTCTACTAATACTATTACTACTACTACTTTTACTACTATTACTACCACTACTACTATTCCTACTACTTCAGTTACTGTTATTTCCACTATTAACAATTAACAACACTCTGCACTGGCTTTGCTGTGAAGGTCATAGTCATATTAAACTTAGACTAAAGTGAGATAGTTTTAATTTACTCTAACTTTAATTTCCTCCCATCTTCTCACTCACTAATTTTTCTCCAGTTCTGTCATGGAGCAGCGAGACTCATTTTCTCTAACGCAGAAAGTGAGTGTGAAAGTGAGGGAAGCTTAGAGATAGTATTTGAGAAAGTGTGAGAGAGTGAGATTACGTGTGAGAAAGTAAACTGGAGTGTCGAAAGTATAGTTTTTGATAGTGTGAGTATGTGAGAGAGAGTAAATTAGAGTCTGTGAGATCGAGTTTGTGTGAGAGAGTGAAGGAGAGTGTGAGTTTCTGTGGGAAAATAAAGCAAGAAGTGAGAGAGTGAGACAGAGTGCAAAATGGAGAGAGAGAGAGAGAGAGAGACAGAGAGACAGAGAGAGAAGAGAGAGAGAGAGAGAGAGAGAGACAGAGAGAGAGAGAGAGAGAGAGAGAGTATATGAAAGTGAATGAGTTCATATATGACAAAAATATGATAGAAGATATTATGATACAAGATATTTTGGAAATAGATGAAGCTATCTATCATTATTTCTTTCACTAAATACTACACTGTCTTCATCATTTCATTCACTAAATGATATCTATCTATATCTATTTTTCTATATCTATTTTTCACTAATTCCAATGAACGTCATTTCTTATGTAAAAAAAGCAATCGTTATTTGGTGTGTGTGTGTGTACTCACCTAGTTGTGGTTGCAGGGGTCGAGTCATAGCTCCTGGTCCCGAGTCATAGCTCCTGGCTGCGTATGTCTGTGTGTGTGTCGAAAGGAAAGTAAATCATTTCGGTCACCTGTGATCGAAACGTTGAACAAATAAAGCCATGTTTTCGTACTCTGTGTAGACCTCTATCAAGTCACGGCGTTGGGTTGTCATAATAAAATCTATGTTCTTTTCTGCTCTATTTTTTGGGTAGTTCATCATTTCATTCAGATCCCGTCTCCTCTCCTTCCTCTTTCATTTCCCCCTCACCTCAACTTTCAGTCTATCGCCCTTCCCTCTCTCATTATCCCCCCCCCTCCCTCACCTGCATTCCTTTCCCCTCAGAATACCATTTTAAACCATTGTTAATGAAGTTGAGTCTCTTCGTTTATTCCTGTTTTCTCTAAGGACAGGAACCACCGGAGCCTGTTTTCATTGTCTCGTTTTGGAGACTCGTTCAGGTCCACGGATATGGGGAAATTAGGTCTCTCTCTCTCTCTTCTCTCTCTCTCTCTCTCTCTCTCTCTCTCTCTCTCTCTCTCTCTCTCTCATGTTTAAGCGTTTTACAGGGGTTAAAATACCAGTACTTGCGGTAGCGTTTCAGCTCATTCCAGTGTCCTGTAATATTTGTTTACTGTATAAAACAATGTACATGTGACAGTAAATGGCATGAAACCAGAAATTGCTTGAAATCTTTGAGAAATGAAGGTTATTTCTGTCGCCCTCAGTTATTTCAAGTAATCCCCAAGAAAATTTGTAACTAAAGGAAATTTCTGTATTGGCGTCTCATGTTTTGCATATTCTAATTGGAGAGAAATATTGAGACTCAGTGAAGGTGTGTAGTAACACATCTCAAAAGATTGATACTTTAGGTATGAGTAGCTGACTCAGGAGCAGCAGCAGCAGCTGAACAGATCGTGCTGACACAGCAGTACCAGCAGCAACAGCAGAGCAAATCATGTTGACACAGCATTATGAGCAGCAACAGCAGAGCAAATCATGTTGACACAGCAACAGCAGCAACTGAAAAAAAAATGGAAAAAAATATATCAAACTCGTTCTTCATCTACTACCTCTCTGCTTTAGATGCTTCACTTACATACGTAGATTAATAACACCACTAGTCTTTCTTATTATAACCTTTTTGACGATATGCTGCCGGAGGTGGTTGTAAATGGTTTGGTGATACCGACACAATGTGTAAACGGTCCAAGTCTGACCGAAACGTCGTCGTAAGCTCTTCTTTATTTGTGGGTTATTTGTGTATTGTTCCAGTCACGGTATTGTGACTTTTTATTCTTTGTGGAAAAAGGCGTTTGTTTACAGCTCAATAAATTAATCGGCTTGGAAGCTTCTGTGGGGATATTTATGACTGCTTCTTTGTCAGTGTTACTGTCGGCGTGTCCATGATTCCCCAGTCAGTTTTTCATGGCACATTATAACGGGCCGAAGAACAGTTAAATTTCTTTAGAAATCACAGTTGTGGCCCCTGAGAGAAGGATCTCGTTGGCGGCGCCAAGCACTGGTTTAACCTTCCCTATCATGTGCTGTGGACGTATTCCAGTGTAACCATTAGCAGAACCTGCTGGGAATAACTCAATCTTTTTACGAACATCTGATTCGTGCAAAATTAATAGTTTTGGGGTGGGGTTATTAGTAGAATTGTTTTGGCAACACGGGCCGCCCCGGGTGGGTACTTGTTTATTAGTTCTTCAACAATGGAGGAATCATTCTAATTGCTCAGACTGTGTTGTCTTCTCCTATTTTTATACTAATTTGTTCCCAAAGCTTCTCGTGCTGAGTGGCAATTTTCTTAGGGTCGCTTCGTCGATTCCTGCGTTTAGTTTTGCCAGTGGATCAAAGCTTTCTGCTGTGGGAACGTTGCGTGATGCTCTGACGACTGATGATGCCAGGGATTTGTCGTTTCTTGCTAGTATTTCTAGACAAACCCGGGCAAGTAGAAGCAGGCAGCGTTATGCCATGGCAATATTTCAGGCTTCTAAGTAGTTGGAACCTCCGTTTAAATGCCTTAAGCCTGTACCATGTAAACAAGCTGCTTTGGGAATGCGCGATAGAGTCCTTGATAATGTGAGAAATCAAGAAATCACTTGGAATTCCACTATATTTTCACAGTGATTGTTTTGCATGTTGTGATATCACCTGCTCACTGTGATATTGATATAATATATATATATATATATATATATATATATATATATATATATATATATATATATTATATATATATATATATATACACACACACACATAAGAAGAAAACGCCGTGGTGGATGGCTGTGTTTTGCCTGGGTTTGCGGAATGAGTGTTTAGTGAAGTCTTTCTCGACTTACCACCTCGATATATATGCAAATTAGAGTGGGAGGGAGACAGAGATGGAGAGCAGGAGAGGAGGCAGAGATGGAGAAAGAGAACTGAGGGAGGGTGGGAGTGAGAGATTTAGATAAGAAGGCATGAATTTTCCTTGGCCTGGAAAATGGCTCCCTCTTCCATAATGAAATGAAGATACATAATTATTAATAACACCGGGTGATATGAGTCATTTTAAAATTAATGAGATTAACATAACATTATATTTAATTTATCAATTTATAACAAGCATATATTAGAACAATATTTCGTTGTTAGTGCTTCAACAGTTATCAAATCGGAAGTTACAAAGACAAAATATTGTTCCAGTAAATGTTATCCCAGAAGAAACTGTTCCAGGAAACGTTGTCCCAGCAAATGCTGTTCCTTGAAACGTTGTCCCAGCAAATGCTGTTCCAGGAAACGTTGTCCCAGCAAATACTGTTCAAGAAAACGTTGTCCCAAAACCTTCCAACTAATATCTCTTAGAAAACGGAGACGTAGAGATCTCTTTTCAATTAGGTTATGTTAGTTAAGGTTCGTTAGAAAACAGGCCTCGGTCATCTGACCGAGGCCTTCCGCTGGCTTACCGGTCCACCCCTTTAAAAATTATGGTCATAGTTATAACCATTTTAATTTTGTTTCAATTGCTTGAAGATTGTAAATAAATCTGATACTTTCAATCAAGCACCATTTACAACTCAAAATGATTTTGACTTCCTCCAAATATTTACATAAAACTCCGAAGCATGAGGGGCCACACATATGTCTACGTGGAGGGTATTCCGGGGATTAACGCCCTCGCGGCCCTGTCCATAACCAGGCCTCCTGTGGGTGATATATTTTGGCAAAAATGCCATTTGCCAGTACCACGGATCGAGTCCCTGCCAGTTCTTCTGTTTATGTGAATATGCTATGTGAATATGCAAGTGAATATGCAAGTGAATAATAGCAATGGCAGTGTACTGCGATTTAAAAAATAGAGATGGTTCCCTCAAATCGATCTTCAAACCCTTTGCGCCTCAAACCATACCACGGGTGGGGTTCGAACCCGCGGTCTCCCAACAACTCTAACAGAAGTGACTTTTAGACTCAGTGTGATAGAGCTGTACATAGAGCGAAAGGATGTCACACGAAAGTTCAATTATAACCTTAATTTTTAAACATGTGGAGGGTTAAGCCAGCGGAAGGTCTCGGTCAGATGACCAAACGGTCCAGCTGTGGGTCATCATATGACTAAGACCCGCGTCAGGAAACACTTGTCAGGAGAGGACTGAGAACGGTATATGACTCACGAAATCGTAATAACACTATTGGAAACAAACCACGGAACGGGTGAGGTTTGAACCCATGGCGAGTAAATCGTAAAACTCCAGTAGTTTGAGAATGGTATATATATGACTGCATAGTCATATTATACTAAAAGTTTGAAGCACTTATAAACCGGTTTTCTTTCCTCCTGTTCCATATTTTGTCCTCTGCGTGTGTATTTCTCAGCAGGTTTGAAGTTGGATGAATTGTTTATTGATGACAAGTATGAAGTAAATGGCAAGTTGTATAATGAACATTTATTTGGGACAACGTTTCGCTCAGTGTAGAGCTTTATCAACTCATGATAAATCTCTACACAGAGCGAAACAATGTCCCCAAAAAGTCGTTGTTTTTTTATAACTTGTGACTGTCTTCAAGGTGTTAAGTTGATCCCTCCGCTTTTTCTCAAACTTACAGACTCGAGAGCCTCTCAAAACTAAGTATCTTCAGGACCCCTTTCCTTAAGTTCCTCAAAAGATTAAGCCTCTTTCCTTAAGCTTCTTCCCAGACCAAGTTCCCAGACCAAGTTCCCAGACTAAGTTCCCAGACCAAGTTCCCAGACCAAGTTCCAGCCTTCTCCTTTCCTATCCTTGACTCATGCACCTAGCTAAGGCCTGACAGTCCTTAACCTAGATAGACGTAGATAGTTTTTCTCTGTAGAAAGCCTAGGTGAGGACTTCAATCCTCTACTACACTATTTCCCACGTACTGAATGATTCATACACTTAGCTGATACACGACATTCTTTAATCTCATTGAAAAGATAGTTCTTTTCAGCAGATAGTCTCGGTGTGGACCTCCAAGTCCACTGCTGTCTGTTTTTCCCACGTACTGACCGCCGACCAAGCTCCTCTCCATATCATTGTTGTTAGGTAGGACACAAATACAACTAATGCGACATTTTATTGTGGCAACTCTTCGCTCTCCAGGAGCTTTGTCAAGCCGTTATATTCTACCAACATTATTACAGATCAAGGTTGTCATGTGCATGTTTATTCTCCTCCCACAGGCAACTACTCACGGCTGCTGTGTGAGATCATGTTTGTGCGATCCATGGGTTACTACCTAATTCAGATATACATCCCCTCGTCACTGATCGTCGTCATCTCCTGGGTTTCGTTCTGGCTCAACCGATCAGGTGAGTTTCCTCGTCCCCATGTTGTGACTCTCTCTCTCTCTCTCTCTCTCTTATATATATATATATATATATATATATATATATATATATATATATCTCTATCTATCTTTATCTCTCTCTCTGTCTTTCTCTTTCTCTTCTCTCTCTCTCTCTCTCTCTCTCTCTCTCTCTCTCTCTCTCTCTCTCTCTTTCTCTTCTCTTCTCCCTCTCTCCCTTTCTCTCAATTTCTCTTTATCTGTTCAAATATGTTTCTCCTTAAATCTAATTATATATATATTACATTTTTATCTGTCTATCAATCTATCTATCCACCTACCTACCTACTTACCTACCAACCTACCTACCACCCAAACTACCTATCTACCTACCTATCAACCTAACTACCTACCTACCGATCAACCTACCTACCCACCACGCAACCTACCTATCTACCTACCAACCTACCTATCGACTATATACCTCTCAGAACTCTCACACTCACCCATATACCCAGATCTGAGGCAGCTACATCACTCACACTGATATTCTACGTGTGGAAACTTCAGTAATGTTCCTTGTCTTTCGTTGGTCCCGCCTTTAACTATATATATTGTCTTCTCTCTCTCTGCTTCTGTAGTTATATTATAGCATGCAGACTCTTACTCTGTCTTCAGTTCATCCACTCTCTCTCTCTCTCTCTCTCTCTCTCTCTCTCTCTCTCTCTCTCTCTCTCTCTCTCTCTCTCTCTTTCTCTCGTCTTGTGTTAGATACGTTTTTAGTTTGCTGTTTTTTGTTTACACTACGGTACGTATGTTGGATAGTTGATGCAATTCTTGACTTTATTCTGTTTGTAGTTGCGTTTAAGTTTGTGTGTTTTATTTAATTAGTTATTTGCGATGTTCTGTTTTGTTGCACAACTCAAAATTTATTGTGCCTATCTGTCTGTCTGTCTCTTCTCTCTCTCTCTCTCTCTCTCTCTCTCTCTCTCTCTCTCTCTCTCTCTCTTCTTTCTTTCTTCCTCCCTCCTTTATCTCTCTCATTAAGTCCCCCAAAACTATGCATGTTCAACTTATAAAATCCTTTATATTTTGAACTTTCTATAATTTATCTTTTCAGATCTTTGTTATTCAGCAAATCCATAAAAAAAAAAATATATATAAAATGCTTGTTCTTGTTTTTGTCTTATACATCAGCTTACAAATTTTGCTAAAGAAAAGGATGTCATCCTATTTTCTTTATCCTTCACAAGGAAACGTAGAAACACTTTCGAAAGGCGAATAAAGTCTGTTTACACACAGAGAGGTGTGGCGGCAATTTTTTTTTGCTAGCAAACAGGACACGAGTCTTATATAGATAAGAATCCCATCAGTGGTTAATTGTCCGCTGGCCTGCCTAAATTGTGTAGTTCTCAGTGTATATACGCTGAGAGGAGTGTACCTCTCGGTGTGTATACTGTGAGAGGTCTGTATCTGTGTGTATGCAATGAGAGATGTCTCTTAGTGTCTGTTCGGTTAGAGGTGTTTATGTATCTCTTGGAGTATATACAATGAAAGGTAAACACCTCTGTGTATATTCATCGAGAAGTGTGTATCAGTGTATACACACTGAAGGATATGTATCGGCGTATATACACTGAAAGGTGTGAATTTCTCAGTGTATATGCACTGAGAGGTTTGTATCTCGGTGTATTTAAACTGATAGTTGTGTATTTCATTAAATATTTACTGAGAAATGTGCATCTCTGTGCATATACACTAAGAGATGTATATCTTTATGTATATATAAATAGATGTGTATCTCTGTGCATATACACTAAGATATGTATATCTAGGTATCTACAATAAGAGATGTGTATATCTCTGTGCATATTCACTAAGAGATATGTTTCTCTCTGTTTATATACACTGGTAATCGAAATTAATCCATTTTGTAGTGAGTAAATGCGTGTATTGGCCCTTATGAGTTTAGCGATTTTGAGAATATAATAATAATTATAGCAATTAAAGTATCCTTAACATTAATGAAGCCCAGAATTCCACATGTCATCAGAGGGTCAACCAACCAAACAAACCTCATCCAACAAGATGGGAGCAGCTTTGGACGCGTCATTTCTGGTCAGTGTATATACACAGAGATACACTGAGAAGTAGTAGTATTATTATTATTATTTTTAACCAGATATTCTAAACCCGTGCTGGTTATTCAGTGCGGGAAGTGGTGGAGGCTCGATACTCCGTCCACTAATGGCGGCCCAGTCATTTCGGGGTAAAACACGAAAACATGGAGCACTGTTTTGATTACACTCCGATGTAAGTTTGAAGACGATAAAAAATCTAAGTTGCTTTTAAATCATTGATGTGGAATTAATTAGTAGCTATTGCATACACGAACGTACAGTGTTAGTCTGGTATCTAACTATTGAATATATATATATATATATATATATATATATATATATATATATATATATATATATATATATATATATATATATATATATATATATATATTATTATTATATATATATATATATATATATATATATATATATATATATATATATATATATATATATATACAAAAACGGGATGGAAATCTTTAGCTCAAGATCTTTCACACATCTCCGTGCGTCATCAGGAACGTCACCACGCTATCTTACTTTAAGACAACTTCCTGTTGCTACTCTTGCATCATTGCATAGCTCCTGATGATACACTAGGATGTGTGAAAGATCTTGAGCCGAAGATTTCTTTACCACACATACACAAAATGATAATATCATTTAAAGTGATAAACATATCATGCATAATCCCTACACAAAACAAAATCGATAAAAATCTGCATTATTTGTTTTTACCGAAAAATTTATGAACACACCGGATAGGTGCCAAATGGCTATGTGCCAAAAATTAATGCAATAGATAAAAAAAATGATGAGAAAATTATTTAATTTCAAAATTTATGTATAATTCTGTCTCCTTGTACCTACCCTCTCTCCCTCCCTTCTCCACCATCTTCATACTGAAGTGCATATGTTACAAATCTATGAATACACATCTCCCAACTATTTCTTCCCTTTTCCACCCCTCTTCCACCCACTTCATCTACCCGGGTACCCATTTTCTTTTGTCATGGCATAAGAAACCAAAATTAAAAACCAATAACTGGATTTTATTCGAAATATTCTCATTGAATTTGACAAACCAAAATCGTTATAGACAAATACTGGAATCACTGGTGAGGCAATAGAGTTGTAAACAAGTGGAATAAACTCTCAGCTTAGCTTACTTAAGCGAGAACTTCTTAAGAGTCTCAGAATAATTCAGTTTAGAGAAATATTTAAAAAATATATTACTAAAAAAATCAAGATGTGATGCACTAGGGTGATCGAATATGAGAGACCTGCTCACAACGACCACCCCACAACAACAACACAGCGAATTTTTACTGCATATAGCGATTTCACACAAAACCGAAACACATAAACTGAACTAAGATGATAGCACAACCACTATTATTATTATTACGAGACTTCATTTACAAGAGACGCTATTATTAAGTATCTCATAAAACCTGTTGTACGCGAAACGTATTAAGATGTCCAGTTGCTACTTGTGTTTTTTAAACCCTCGTTGACTCACAGATACACTCCAAACCCAACATATTCATGTATTACTGTATGTCTGTAAGTGTCTATCGTCATCTTTCTCTGCGCACTTTGTATATATTCTAATCAGTATATCTCTCTTGATGTGCATGAACTTAGAAGAGCAGTATATATATATGCACTTGGAGTGGTTTATATATCTGAGTAGATATGTGCTTAGAGTTTACTCTAATCCATATTGGGATTTAAAGTATTCTCGACAAATGGTGTTTAGGTGGCATGTTGCCTTAATGACCTTAAGGAAGTAGGTAGATTTTAAACCCTGTAAAATAAACAAGGTTATATATACTGAGAAGTATGTACCTCTCAATAAAAATACAATGAGAGGTTTACATCTCTCGTTGCGTCTCTCATTGTATATATACATCAATAAATGCACACATATCAGTGTAGATACACTTAGAGGTGTATATCTCGCATTTTATATACACTATATACACAGAGAGGTGTGTATCTCTCAGTGAATATACACCCAGTAAATCAATTAACCTATCGTTGTTGTGATGCACCTAAGTCTATTTCTATCTGTTGTAAATAGTAAACACCGACAACCTGATGAATGAGACTTATGAGCAACACTTAGGTATCTTTTTTCTCGAAAAGCTTTATCAATAAAGATAAATAGGTGCTGCACATGTCTCTCATTCTTCTGGTAATATTTATGTTTTCGTAGGTTTACCTACCTTAACCTGACTTATATTAATTTAATCTAATCCAAAATAAACACATTTTTGGGGGAAAAGAAATTGGAAAAGTTTAAATATTGACGTTGAGCAAAATATTAATAAATCAGATCCAGTTTTCGTATAAAAATTATATATTTTTTTATTTTTTCTTCTATTACATAATTTTTTTCATGTTTTTATTAAATTTCAAAATTTTCATTGTAATAATTCAAATTAAATAAACGATATAAAATATTAATAATTATTATTCTTTTATTCATAAGGAAGCATAAACCCATAGGGGTTATGTAGAGCCTTCGATGATGGAATAGGTAGCGGGGTGCTTTCAGTCTTGATCCAAGGAATTGGAACTACGGTCTCTTTCATCTCTCAACTCTGATTACTCCATATTATTCTAGTGGGATTCGCGTATCCCAATTAATAATAATAAAAACAATAATAATAATAATCTGCTGCTAAGGTGTAAAGCATTGATTTTAAAGGCTTTAGCGAGGAGGAGGCTGAAAGCTGTGGAGATTTCGTGTTTGAAAGCAATGCCTGGTGTGAATATTATGCAGAGAATTTGAAGCATGGAGATTAGAAGGCTTGGTTTTACTAAAGGTGTAGACCAGACGGCATTTAGAGTGGATGGAGCAGAATAGGATGACCCAGGAAAGTGTGTAAATTTGATGTGGAAGGAAGCAAAGTTATGCAAAAAGAGTTCGAGGGTAGTAGATAAAAAAAGCTCTGAGTGTTAGGGGTTAGTACATTCATTTTGAGAGAGCTTAGATAGCAATGAGTGGAGTCAAGTGGATTTTATGGCTTGACGAGTAGTTGGAGTATGAGCAAGGTAACATTTACGAAGGTACTTAGGGAAATCAATTAGCCGGACTTGAGTCCTGGAGTTAGGAAGCACAGTTGCTGCGCTCTGTAAGACAGGTGGGGGATGTTATAGTCCTTGAGGTGGGAAGCACAGTACCTGCACTATATAAGAGAGGTGGGGTTGTTATAGTCCTGGAGGTGTTTGTGCCCTGGGGTGACCCAGAGGGCCATGCCTACGAGGGTGAGAGGAGTGGAGCTGTTGATTCTAGGATGAGTTGGCGGCAAGTGAGAGCGAGGCAGGCGTGGGTATGCTTACCTAGATGCCTGCCATCTGGTTGAAACTTTGGAAACTAGTCATGTAGGCTTAGTGTCTACATTTTGCTTGGCCACCTACCCATGGTCGTCCTCGACCATGCTTGACTGAAAAAAAACCTCGGTCTCTCTCTCGCAGGAACAGGGCACAGAACACAAAATAAAAGCATATATATACTTGTGGACATGGACAAAAAAAACTTCCTACAGGGAGGGAAGAAAAAAAGGTGGGGTGTGCTGAGCATCGGGGTTCAAGGCAGTGAGTGAGCCTCGGCAGGCGTCACTGCACGCCTTCCTGCGTCTGGGACAGATACTGCAACACAGAAGACATCGCTGTGGCTGAGCTATGATGCAACAGGGTACGGTCTCCTCTGGATCGGTGAAGCAGTCATCGTAGTAGTCGCTGCAGGGTTCACTCATCCTGGTGCACAACCTGCTGGTGCCCTCGAGTGAGGCGTCGTCAGTACTCGGCAACTGGGCAGGACTTCTTCTGGCAAGCAACTCAGGAGGACATTTCGTCCGCCGGGTCATCATCAGGAGAAGACCCGGGTCGGATGTCCCGGCAAATCTACAAGAAGAAGAAGAAGGTCAGAGAGTCGCCTGCCAACAGAGCTACTGCGGCTTGACGATGTCATTTTCTCGACAGAGTTGTAGTCATAGCAGTGCTAAGTCTAAGCGTCCTCAGACTTGTTTTCTACACATAACTGCACTCTGACGGTCAGGAGGTGGAGTGAAACGAGTCTCAAAGGAGAATCGTAGCAGGTACGACTCAGGCATGACATCTACGAGCGGCGAGCTTAAGAGCTTTCTGCACATGGGGGCTCAGACGCTCGTAAACTGACGCCAGGACTGACTAATGTCAGCTGTCAACGGTCACAACGGGTGACATGTAACACAAGGGTGTTACCAATGGTCTGGGCTCAGACCACACTGTGGTCTACAAACACATCTGGACTCTGACCACACACTGGGACACATGGGAAAATTGCACACACCCGCATTGCACATGCGGTTACAACATGGCTTGCACTAACAAAAGATGCTTTTCTGTGCAAAAATCGACACTAAGGCATTCATGAACATGTGAGAACACTGAAACAAATTGTTCACTGTGAAACTAAAACACTGTCGATGTGACATCCTGTGGTGATGTCAGGCGTGACGTCGTGAGGGATGTCGTGGGGTGACATCGCGAGGTGACGTCAGGGCAGACGTCGTGTGTGACGTCGCGAGGTGACGTCAGGCAGATGACGTATGTGACGTCGGGCAGACGTCCTGGAGTGACGTCGGGTGACGGTGACGTCAGGCAGCATGGTGAAGTCATGGGGTGACGTCAGGCAGACGTCGTGGAGTGACGTCGGGTAGCATCGTAGGTGACGTCGCGAGGTGACGTTGGGCAGCATCGTGAGTGACGTCGCGGGGTGACGTCGGGCAGCATGGTGACGTCATGGGTGATGCCAAGCAGAAGATAACAGCATGTGGCTTTCGACATCTGGCTTGTTAACCCACACGGCTCGGTCAACGTGACTTTATCCACACGTGGCTTTGTGATCCACGTGGCTTCGAGTGACCTCGGGCACTCAGATACACAACTCTGGCCAGAATTTACAATGAATTCAGAGAGAAACAGCAAAGAGGGAGAGGTGCGTATGGTGGAGCCAGGACCGCCGCGTCTACCCTCCTCACAGCAAAGAGGGAGAGGTGCGTATGGTGGAGCCAGGACCGCCGCGTCTACCCTCCTCACAGCAAAGAGGGAGAGGTTGCGTATGGTGGAGCCAGGACCGCCACGTCTACCCTCCTCACAGCAAAGAGGGAGAGGTGCGTATGGTGGAGCCAGGATCGCCGCGTCTACCCTCCTCAAAGCAAAGAGGGAGAGGTGCGTATGGTGGAGCCAGGACCACCGCGTCTACCCTCCTCACAGCAAAGAGGGAGAGGTTGCGTATGGTGGAGCCAGGACCGCCGCGTCTACCCTCCTCACACGTGGAGAATCAACCACACTGGACGCAGAGCACCACACAAACTCACCTCTGACTTGCTGAAATAGCCGTGCTGAGCTGACCAACAACAGCAGAAACATACTGGTGACGCTGATCACGTGACTGAAGAACAGCGTGGGACGCTGTGAAGACCCAGGTGACGCCACGATGATTTCTCAAGGAAAATTCTGTAAATTTCGGCTACATTTCGACTACATATTATAGCTATATATTATTGATATATATTCGACTACACATTATAGCTATATATCAATGATATATTCTAGCAGCAGCCTAAAGACATATAACAGAAATCTGTATAGATATCACAGCAGTAGCTAGTATATATATTACAGCATATATATTAGTATATATTTTATAAATATTACTGTAGTAACTAGTATAGATATCACAACAGTAACTAGTATTGATATCACAACAGTAACTAGTATAGATAATATAGTATTAACTTCTATATATATTACAGCTGTAACTAGTATAGATATTACAACAGTAACTATTAAGATATTACAACAGTAACTATTAAGATATTACAACAGTAACTAGTATAGATATTACAACAGTAACTAGTACATATATTACAACAGTAACTAGTATAGCTATTAAAACAGTAACTACTATAGATATTACAACAGTAACTAGTATAGATAATACAGTAGTAACTAGTATAGATAATACAGTAGTAACTAGTATAGATAATACAGTAGTAACCAGTATAGATAATAAATTTATAAGTGAGAGAGAGAGATAGAGAGAGATAGAGAGAGAGAGACCATAGTTTCATTTTATCATATTGAATAATAATATGGGGAGGAACCATTAAATTCCATTGTTGTCTCTATAATTTCCTCATATTTTTCAATTTGCTTTATTCTCAAAGATTATAGAATCTCTCTCCTTTACTTTTTTTAGTATTCGAGAAATTTCCACTTTTCGTGACACATTTAAAACAAAACAAATCCCCAAAACATTATCTTTTTTTTCAAATGTCTAATATATCTCAAAGTTTTCTTTTCAAACTTTTCAATATTTTTTTCTATTTTCTTTAGTACAGAAACTATTTACTTTTCTAAAACATTACTTCTCATATTTTAAATTTTAGATCAATTATCAATGTTTTTATATTTTGTTTGTTTTAGTATTATTCCTGTAGTTATTATTATTATTATTTGTAGAATTAGTTGTATCAGTATTATCCCTTTTAATTTAATTGTATTTTACTAGTAGTATAGGGCATATACACAGAGAAGTCAATATATATTCCTTAGTAAATATACACTCAGAGCTTCACATATAGGTAAATGTATATTCAGTCAGATATGCTATTCTTAGTGTATATACATATATTCACTGTGAGGTACCTATGATAAAAAGTATATATATATATATATATATAATGTAGATAGATATATAGATAGATATAATAAACGGCTATCAGTGAGTAAATAGAAGAACAAACCCCCGGGGGCGGGAACCTTGGAGCTGGTAAGTACCAGGACCACGGTTCGATCCCCCATTCATTTTTATGTAAATACAAACACACACACACACACACACACATGTTAATGTTCTGGTGAAATGCGGCCTTCAGGACCCACGAAAAATCCATAGACCTTAAACCTAACAAAGTAATTAATAATATGTAGCGAATGACAAGTAAAACACAAACTTTGAATACAAAATACCCGTAGCAGAGCATTTTTATTGTTCAACGTTTTGCCCTAATAGTGCTTTATCAAGTCTATTCAGAATTTATACACACACTGTATGAACAGTAGTAAAGTAGAGCCTGAAATAGTCCCATGTTCTGTTAAGTGGTGTTATTGGAATACACAATAGCGGCTTCTAAACATTTTCTCACATATTCGTCGTTTTTGTTCATGATAAAAGAAGCTATGTCTCAGTACGTGAGATGGTCAGATATGTTTTTGTGGTTTATGCAGGCTTTATTAAGACTGTGTGCCCTATAGGCTTATTTGTGGTCTGAAAGTCTAATTAAACCTCGAGAAGTTGGTTTAGACACCAACTGCATGAGTGTAAGGCAGTGTGAGCTGCTCATGATGATATCGCTGATGTTTCTTTGAGACAGTTGGTGAGCCGATGTTGCATCTAGGCAACGAGAAGACGATGATTTCAACATTAGGACCGATAGGAATGAGTGTCTGTATATCAGTGGCAGAATATTCTGACTATTATGAGACTGAGACGTTTGTCAACCAGAGACTTTATCAATTCTGCTTATCAATTCATTTATCAAGTTCCTGGTGAACGGAACTTCTGTCATTGAAATTCCGTAAACCACATATCGTATTTTATTCGAATATGTGTTTTTCCAAGTTGGATTTAGTATGAGGATTGGAAAATCGCAGCGAAGGATTCAGAGATGAAAGCATATTCATCTTTGAGAATGTTGCGCTTCGAGTCTCAACTATTGGCTCCGCCTATTCGCTTGCTAACAAACCACGGTACGGGCGGGGATTGAACTCACGGCGAGTGAGTCGTCAAACTCTGATTCACTCTCTCCTTTCTTCGAGAGCATGTCGTACTTTTTCTTAAAACTATGCTTCAACCCAGGTCTTTCTACTTTCTAATCACACTCTATGGCTGCAGAAGTACATCCCAGTGACTTGTCTCTTAACAACTTCCAGCTGTGCTCATGTGATCCTATTTTCCGCCTCTCGAAAAATCGTTCCATATCCATCCACTTAATTTCTCTCAGTATTTTGTGTGTTATCATATCACTCCTGGTTCTTCAGTTATCAGATTTAGCTCCCTTAGTCAAACCTATCAGCTCATATATTCTTAACTTTGAAGACAAGTCTCGTTACAAACTTCTGCACTTTCTCCAGTATGAGGTTGACGTATGCTATACATAGTGTCGTGAACAGACATTTACCACACTATAAACGGCTTAGGTTTTGTTACTTGTTTTCCTCTTCAGGTTCAATTGAAGACGTCCTTATACACTGCTATTCTCACCACACCAAAAAACGACACATGTAGGAGAAACTGTTTTAAAGAAATAACAATCCAGTAACACCATAAAGCAGAACATCAGATTTTTCGGGTTGCAAATCCATTTGCATATTTCCTATACTCTAAATAATACATACAAACAAGCACGGTGCTCCATCAACTATCCAAAAATCCCACTTTAGATAGTATAATAGGCCTACTTACAGTGCTCCTTGACCCTCTCTACTACTTAGCCTAATGACCTACATGACCAGGCTCTCCGGTACTACCATATAATGTTTAGGAACATAAACCTACATAAACATACACCT
This sequence comes from Cherax destructor, assembly GCA_009830355.1. Lineage (NCBI taxonomy): Eukaryota > Metazoa > Arthropoda > Malacostraca > Decapoda > Parastacidae > Cherax > Cherax destructor. The sequence goes on from WNWK01001314.1 coordinate 198,550, forward strand.
ACAGTATGCAGGGCAAAAACTAGTATAATAAAATATAGACTGGCTCTGATTCGCGTTTTATATGGTGAGGTAGCTAGACTGTTGTCTCACATTCTCTGTTTGTGAGAAATGGGAGAGTAGGGCTAATCCTGATAGCCTTGGTCTGAGACTTTCCTCCTTACGGCACAGTGCAGCTAGTGTTCCAGTAAGACAACAGTCTTAGGACCTCCCACCCTTCCTACTTAGAAGTAGTAATATTCTTATATGGAAAAAAAAGACATTTTTTACATTATTGTTCCATAATTTGATGTGTTCATGTTTTGGTGGGACTGCTGACTGTCATTTTGCCATCAAAGAGGCCTAAGTGCCATTCACATCTGGTTAGTTACAACACATTTGAACATAGGCAATTTTCACTCCCACTCTGCAAATCTGTGTTACGCCCCCTGTTATGTGTTAAAGATTTTTAGCGCATGCTGTGCACCCATGTAGCAACCCTCGTATACCTCCTGATCAACACTCACCCACACCACGGTACACATACACAACTCCGTGCACCCACTACAATCTTGGGACACCTCTTTGCAGGTCAGTACTCCCACCCACACACAGCTCAGTACTCACAGCTAAGAACACCTACCCACAGTCCACTATATTCACAGCTCAGTACACTCACAGCTAAGTGCACTCACCCACAGCTTAGTGCACTCAAAGCTCAGTATTCCTACCCGCATCCCGGTAAATCCACCCAGAGCGCAGTACACTCACAGCCCAGTACACACTCAGCTCAGTATACCTACTCACAGCCCAGTACACCCACTTCTCACTTGCCACACCCATTCAAACATTCACTGCCTTACATTTATTCTCATCAACATGATTCATAACTTCTATAATATAACTTACTCGCAACATTTTCTCTGCAACCTACACTTCCACCTACATCTTCACTACAAGTAGAGATAATACCTGCAATTTATATTCATTTACACACCTCTACAGCACCCCTAACACTAACTGAACCTCCGAGTACACATCACTAAACACACTACACTCCTCCAACTTAACTTCAGTACACAGTTATGCAACACAGCATCCACACTCATGTATACCCTCGATGAAGCAAGCAATGCCCTATACACCTTAACATAGCCTCAGTAGAAGCATCAAAGCACCCCATTCATCCTACTACACATGTATTATCACTCAATACACCCTCCCTTTATACACTACACCCTCCCTTCACCCATTACACCCTCCGTTCACCCTCCAGACCCTTCACCCACTACACCCCTCTCTTCAACTACACTCTCACCCACAACACCATACTTTAAGTTTCCCTAACAACCCCCAAGACCTCAGTACTCCCACTGCCTCAGCACCATCACACTGACTGCTCTCCTCATCTTTATCTGCCTGTTGTTCCTTCATTATCAGCTCCTGCTTCTTCTAACTGCATTTGTTCACCAATTTATTCCGCTATGTTTATAAAGCAATTTATTCACAAATGTAAAGAATTAATTTAGCTGTAAGTGTTTAAGGTCAGGATGTGGCAGTCTGTCTACAGCTTCAAATTTAGTGATGGTTATTTATGTGTAATGAAAAAATGGTAATTAATTTTATTTATATTTCGTTATTTAATGTCTTTTTCACCTTTAATCATTTGTCCGTTTTCGAAAGAATATTTTCTTCATTATTGCTTATTTTTTTTTTTCTGAGTACATTTGTTCTTTTTCTTTATTTTAGTACATTTTATATATATATATTTATATATATATATATATATATATATATATATATATATATATATATATATATATATATATATATATATATATAGTATATATATATTTATATATATATATATATATATATATATATATATATATATATATATATATATATATATACACACACATTTAATCACTTACAAACACTATAATTTTAAAATAGATAAGAAAGCATGATACCAGAGAATTGATCGAAATGTTATTCTTTATTTGGTCAAATTACAAAATGAGGGTGTTATAAGTGATTTACATATGTGACGTTACATTTTCCTTTTTTTTACTATTCTACTTCTAGTCCTCCCTTCCCTTCCCCTTCTTCCTTATTTCTCATTATACATTATCCCTCCCCCCATACCTTTCCTTACCCCTCCAAATATTATTAATTTTCTTATCCTTCACCTCCCTTCTCTTTTGTAACACTAAAATAATATTTAGCCATTCTTATACGTAATTCTCTATTTCTCACTACTTCCCCCCTAGTCTCTCCCTGTTCACTTGCGACATCATTGTTATTTATCTGACTAGTGGAGTAGTGTTATTTATCTGACTAGTGGAGTAGTGTTATTTATCTGACTAGTGGAGTAGTGTTATTTATCTGACTAGTGGAGTAGTCACTGGTTGTGTGGTTGACGCACCTCACCCAGCGGCTTCTGCCGCTGGGTGAGGGAGGCCTAACTCACACAGGTGGTGAAAAGGGCACTAATAGCAATGAAGTCCTTCACTGGTGAGACGTTTCGCCCACTCGTATGTGAAACATCATCCTCATGTAATACTTTACTGCTACTAGTGTTTTCTCCACCAGTTACAAGGATAATAACAAGTTGTCGCTGGACAGTAAGCTCATCCCTGTTGACCATATCTCATTAATTACTTTTTTTCATTCCCCCTACGACTCTATCAAAACAATTTTTTATAATTTAGTTCTGAAGTTTTATATTTATGAATAACAAAAATGGAATGGGACTCGATCTGTTGTCCAAGTGAGTAGCAAGTCCAACATGCCACACAAATCGAGTCCCAGTCAATTTTTCTCTTTATTCATTGACTGTTATTCATTACGACTTTTCTTGTGTTTTTTTTTATATATTTTTTTTTCCTTTGGTTCGGCCTTTTATTTGAGTCTTCAGTTTGGTAGAAATATAAGCATGATTGAGGCACACTGGCCTTTTTTTTAGTGTCATTAACAAAAGCAAGTATTCTCGGAATTAAATATATATAAATAATCATTCTAAATATCAGTCTACATAATATTTACTATGTGTAGATAATTTACATGTTAAAGGTCTAACAAGGAATTTATGATAAGAACAAAACTGTATATAATATTTGTCTTTTCCTTTAGAGAGAGAAAGAGAGAAAGAGAGGCGTTGGAGGATGATGCTGTTGTTGTTGTTAATGTTGAGCCATTGTGTCTAAATCTTTCCTTTACACTCATGTCGGCCGCTACCATTGGGGGAGGCAGCCCCAGGTACGTAGGCCTGGCCAATCTTGGGACACGTCTGATCGTGACTCTCGCATATACACACGCGTATATATACGTCACACTTGCGTATATATACGTAACACTTGAGTATATATACGTCACACTTGAGTATATATACGTCACACCTGCGTATATATACGCGACGCCTTCTCCAAGCCTGTCTGTCATGTCTTGTCTCCCTAACTGGCCACTGTTGCCATCACCACAGCCTTCCACCACCACCACCACCACCACCACCACCACCACCACTACCACCACTACCACCACCACCTGACCTCTCTAACCAGATATTTACCTTCGTCGTTACCACCAGCACCACCACCACTTTCTTGAGACTGAGCTGTCATTTTCACCCTTATATTCGCACTTTCTCTCACTCCTCATTGGCGTTTACGAATTCTGGCATTAGCACGTAGAGTGAGTGTGTTAGTGTGTGTGGGGGGGGAGTGTATGTGTGTTTGTGTTGTGTTTCCACGTACGTGCGCGTGCACGAGCACACCGCATGCAGGCGCACACCTACACGCACATGCGTGTAAAATATATACACAGGCATGAATTGTCAGTGTGTATGTGCACGCTAAACTCTCGCACGCACACGTTTGAATGTGTATTAGTACACGTACACAAATTTAAATCCATACACATATTCACACAAACAATGATACACTAACACACACACACAAACATACATGCACACACATGCAAACATACGCAAACAACAAACTTAAAACAAATAAAAAAGATAAATACACACATACACACACACACACTAATACACACACACACACACACACACACACACACGCATATACAACAGGCCTAGTGTCTAATCGACATGTGCCTAGGACAAAATGGTAACTAACACACACACACCAAAAGGCATGAGGACCAGACGAAATACACCCATGACCATTATGAAAAGAAGCTAAAGTACTATGCAAGCCACACACACATATCTTACTCATATTGCTTCTTAGGAGAATCTGGAAGTTCTCGATCATAACATCAATGTTCAAGAAACATAACACACACAAGAATCTTGGAACTACCGACCAATATCCTTAATGAGGGCAATGTGAAAATAACTGAAAAAAAAAAATCAAGAAAACACTTACAATAAAAACCCTGTGGAAACATAAAACGGGTTAATAGAGGACTGGAAAGGAAAAATTGGGATGGGTGGACTGCACATTCATGGACTGTAAGAAGGTTTTTGATGCAGTGTCGATTAGAAACAATTTATTTACAGTCTTCGCTGCTACAGTACTTACATTTTTAGGAAATTGGAGAAGCAAACCGGAGTAAAAAGAAAAGAGGATTTATGTAGAGAAAATTATATTTGAATAACAGAAAACAATGGTCATTATTTTGGGTAAAACATCTGGATAGGAGAGTGTAACTAGTGGAGTTCCACAAGTCCAGCTGCAGGGTTTGTTACTGTTTCAGGGTTATATTAACGACTTGAATATACGAGAGAGAAACTTACGACTACGTTTCGGTCCGACTGTGTGTGACTTTGTAAATGGCCCAAATCGGACCGAAACGTCGTCGTAAGCTCCTCTCCCTACATGCGGGTTATTTGTGTATTGTTCCAGTCACGGTATTGTGTTTTTTGTTCTTCATCCTCATTAACAGAACAGAATCAAAGAAAGCTGCAGGAACACTTGAACACTTGAACATCCTTCAAGAACAGACGAAGTAATAGTCATGTGAGAAAGACGCTTTGGTTGTCGTGAAACTTTATTTGTGACATTTGTTAGTAAAGTATCATGAACGAAACGTCTTAATAAAAGTTTCACTGCAAACAAAGCGGCATGCTCACTACTTGTTTGCTTAGGTCATAATGATAATAGTTATAATAATCTTTATTTTTACAAGTACATGTACAAGGTATACAGGCCTAGCTGACATCTGTGACATACTACTATATAGAAAGTCCCTTGTTATGCAGAGAATTTCGGGAAAATTAGGTCAATTTTGTCCCCAGGATGCAACCCACACCAGTCGATGATGAGGTTTAACAAAGGCAAAATAAAAGATTTATGAAGCTTAAGACCAAAGAATACTCTGGAGGGAGGACGGAACAATACCCGAAATGAATAACATCAACAGTAAAAACTAAGCTCGTGGACCTTTGTAATATTCGGGAACCTGGAGAAAGATTCTTTTAAAACATCTTTTGCCTAATATAAGCGACCTGTTCTCGAGTATGCAGGGCCAGTGTGGATCCCCAAGCCAGTAAAAATTAAAGGGAAATTCTTGAAAATACAAAGTACATCTGACCTGGTCCATGAGTTGAGTTGAATAAACTATGAGTAAAGAACGAGGGTAAGGTAAGCCTTCTGCCTCTAAAACAACGAAAACCAAGAGAGGATATCACCATTTATAAAAATACTCTGGGCCATAGATAAAGCAGGCAAGGATCGGCTCTTCGCCATGGATGTAATAGAAACAAGAAGGGATGGCGAGAAATATACACATCTAAATGAGCCACGGTGGACGTTAGGAAGTATTTCTTCAGCCACGGTGGATGTTAGGAAGTATTTCTTGAGCCAAGGTGGATGTTAGGAAGTATTTCTTGAGCCAAGGTGGACGTTAGGAAGTATTTCTTGAGCCAAGGTGGATGTTAGGAAGTATTTCTTGAGCCAAGGTGGATGTTAGGAAGTATTTCTTGAGCCAAGGTGGATGTTAGGAAGTATTTCTTGAGCCAAGGTGGACGTTAGAAAGTATTTCTTCAACATACATGGAAGTACAGAGGAAAGACAGACAACAGAGAACTTGAGTACAAAGGAATGACAGACAACAGAGAACTTGCAAGTCCATACCAAGGCTATCTGCTAAGAAGAACTATCTGCTTTTATGTAAGGACTGTCATGCAATATCTAGGTGAGGTAAGGAAGTGAAGTAAACTGACCAGTGACGCAGCCTGCATACAGAAGTTCAACCATAGATGGCAGCACTATTTTGCATCAGTGTAATATGGAATTACAAGTAGTTAATGATACACACAAATATACACACGCATTCACACACACACATACACACGCACACACATACACACGCACATACTCACCATACAGATATACACATATACGAATACTTGAGTTGAAAGACAGAGCAGAAAAATAACATCTGGAGCAAATAGTGTTCAGACTTTCGGAAATGTTTACAGATGTTGTCTTAAGAAATTACCATGTTTTCTTTACGCGCGCGCGCGCGCACACACACGAAAGATGTCATGCCTAATCTCAGTGTAAATCCTACAGTACATTAGGCTACATGATTATCCCTTCATACAAGGCAGAGAAGTGGAACAGAAGGGAAGAAGGGAGGAGGAAAACGGAAGTGAAAGGGCAATGTGGTGGAAACCAGAGTGCATAAAGCTGTGTCAGCATACCAGCACAGTGCAGCCCTCTCTCTCTCTCTCTCTCTCTCTCTCTCTCTCTCTCTCTCTCTCTCATTTTATTTAACTCTCTCTCCTCTTCATCCTCTTTAATTTCTTCCTTCTCGTTCCCTTCTTTTTTTTTCATCCTTTCACACTTTCTTTCCTCATTTTCTCTTTTCCTCATTGTCCTTCCATTCCTCGTCTGTCCGCCTCCTTCTCATGCTATTTTACCATTTTCCATCTTTCCTTAGTTCATCCATCTCAATCCCTCTAATAATCATTCATCCCTCCTTCAACCCCTTTATCCCTCCTTCATCCCTCTTTCTACACCTCCTCCTTCATCCCCCTCCTTCCACTCTGTTTCTTATATCTTCTCCTCCTCTTTTACCCTTCTCCTTTTCTTCCTCGTCTATCTCTCCCTTCTCTTTCTCCTCTCTCTTCCTCTCCCTAACTACTACTGTTACCGCTATCAAAGGCTCAATTTCTCTTTCCAAATCACCAATATAACCCGCGCTCTTTCCCTTCCCAAGGACGCAGTTTGAAGTATATCGCTTAAAATATCACCGTGGTAGAGAGAATGTCTTCCCCCACTTCGAATCCCCAACCAAAAAAAAAAAAAATACTCCAGCTATGATGGAAGGAAACCTATGAAACTGCCATAGCTGATAAACCCATAACGGAATGTTGATAAATGAGAGACTTGCGTAACATCTGGGTATCTTTATTCTGGAGTCGTTTCTCCAGCCAGTGGCTTCTTCAGTCCAATTGGGTTGAAGAAGCCACTGGCTGGCTTCCTTCTCATTTATGATAATGGAATAAATACTCTACGATATACTCATTGCCCATCTGAAGTCTCACAGCTCAAGCTGACAGATTCTACAAACTGTAGGAGTCCCATTCTATGTGGCAGGGAACACTGCTTTTGTTCCCACTATGTAATTATCAGATAGAAATCAGTGGCAGCACACTAATGATTTATCCAATTTTCCTAAATAAGAAAAAAAGGCGAGAATCTCACGAGAGAAAGAAAGGGAATTGAAAAGTTCATAAAAAGCATCAAATTCTGGATTTTTTTCCCCTCTAAATTTATGAGTTTGAACCGTGAATATATAATTTTTATTGACAAACTGTTGGCCACACGTTGGTAATGAAAAGTAGCTAAATATTTCCTTTATTGACGACGTTTCGCAAGTTCAGTGGCTTTTGTAGAACAAGATTGTTTTTTTTTCAGTTATTACGGGGAAAGTTGAACAAAAATATTTTGTTCAGTTTTCCCGTAACTGCAATTTAGACCACAATGTTGATTAAATATTTTTCTTTGCTTAACAAAGTCAGTTTGTAATTTGGTAAAGCACACTGCGTGGGCGAAACGAAGTTAAGGCTCCATGTAACTGTTATTACGTCACCATGACATGATTTCCGACACTACCTTCAGGGAAGAGTGCTCCTGATCCTAGTCAATGGAACAAATGTTCACGTCTTTATACCAAACATTTTATTACATTTATGGGCTCAAATCTGCCCCGTGAAAGAAATCGTATACCAAAAAAAAAATCATAATACCATGGCTGGAACAATTCCCCAAAAAACCTAATGGCCGTCATGGTTTTTTGATAAATCTCATGGTAATTTTTTAATGGTATACAATACTGTCAAGAAAAATGAATAAAACATGTGAACATATATCAATGTTTAAGAGTATTGTTTCATGTAAATTGTAAAATGTGATTGTCTCACCACCTATTGCGTAAATCGTATTACTGTCGTTAAAACTCTCGTCATCGCCAAACCTTTCGCTCTCCAGGAGCTTCATCAAGCTCCTGGAGAGCGAAACGTTGCCATAATAAAATGTCACATTAGTTGCATTTGTGTTCTTTTACTTAACAATAATACAAACCTTTTTTCACTATCACAATTTCTTATTTCAGAAAACTATCCTTAAAATATGGAGCCAACAGAAAGGCGCAAGCGAGTGTAGTTTCCCCCTCTTGTATTTCATTAGTTTTTTACGAAATTGTAAATATTTGTTTGTGTTTAACAAGCACAAGATAATTAATTTTAATCTATTCAGTAGTTTAATGATGAAACAGCAGTTGTAGCAGGAGAAAGTGGGCATAATTAATTATCAAACGGAAAGTTAGAGGGTGGTACTAGTTAGGAGAAAGTTAGTGTGAAATTTGCTTCTCCAAACAGAAAAAAATCGACCACTTAAATCGGGGATATCTATTACCCTTCCTTGAAAAATATTTCTATGACCACTCACGCCCTAAAACTGTGACAGTCAGTATCACCGTCACTATCCCACGCACCGTAA
>WNWK01001314.1:212500-252500 GCA_009830355.1 Cherax destructor
TCTTCAATTTCCAGATTAATCGTTCATGAGAAATTAAATTAAAAGACTTTTGTGTACTCTAAATGGAATCTGTTCTTGCCTGAAGACATGCAGGGGTCTTGAAGAGTCAGGAGTCTATTGGTAATCTCCCTAATGTATGCTGGTAGGCAGTTGAACAGTCTTATCCCGGTACTATGCACCTTTAATGTACATATGTCTGATACTGCAACATCATGGAATCTTGATGCAATGGATGTCTTCTACTTCTCTTGTTATTCACATCTTGACCCACTTCGACTAGTGGGTTCCGTCCACCTGGGACCACGTCTTAAATAATTTCAGTGGCTATCGTTGCAGATTTGTTGATATGCTTTTCAGTGCAGTAGAGTAACCGAGAATGAAACCCCCAGATGTCTTAGCTACTGCACTACAGGATTGATGATAACCATGGCAATGTTGCTGATAACCATGGCAATGTTGCTGATAACCATGGCAATGTTGCTGATAACTATGGCAATGTTGCTGATAACCATGGCAATGTTGCTGATAACCATGGCAATGTTGCTGATAACCATGGCAATGTTGCTGATAACCATGTCAATGTTGCTGATAACCATGTCAATGTTGCTGATAACCATGTCAATGTTGCTGATAACCATGGCAATGTTGCTGATAACCATGGCAATGTTGCTGATAACCATATCAAGGTTACTAATCACAGTTATCAAACCGAGCATTTTGATAACAGACTTTTCTTCTACATTTCTCTTCACAAGGAAGAAAATCAAAACACATACATTATATGATCTTTTATTGAGAACGTTTCGCCCGCACAGTGGGCTTGATCCTCACACAGCAGATCTGATGCACCATCTGTGTTTGCATTTCATGCCGTTTCTCTCCCTTCAAGGGTTCATTCCAAGCAGTCAGGGGTTCTTGATCAAAAGAATTTGGAGTTACCCCTTCCCCTTTCTCAGATTAAAATTGATTACCTTGTTTATCCCAGGAGCTGTATTACTCACCTGTGTATCCAGCGCTTCTTAGCGAATCTAATATTATAATGCAGTTGTCTAAACTCTTTTAATCACTTTACTCAAACATTTTCCAGCGTTCTCACGGCGTTCTTTTTCCAGAGTTGTTCTCACGGCGTTTTTTTCCAGAGTTCTTCTCACGGCGTTCTTTTTCCAGAGTTCTTCTCACGGCGTTCTTTTTCCAGAGTTCTTCTCACGGCGTTCTTTTTCCAGAGTTCTTCTCACGGCGTTCTTTTTCCAGAGTTCTTCTCACAGCGTTCTTTTTCCAGAGTTCTTCTCACGGCATTCTTTTTCCAGAGTTCTTCTCACGGCGTTCTTTTTCCAGAGTTCTTCTCACGGCGTTCTTTTTCCAGAGTTCTTCTCACGGCGTTCTTTTTCCAGAGTTCTTCTCACGGCGTTCTTTTTCCAGAGTTCTTCTCACGGCGTTCTTTTTCCAGAGTTCTCACGGCGTTCTTTTTCCAGAGTTCTCACGGCGTTCTTTTTCGCCATAGTGATCTTCCCTCGATCCTTCATTTTACACACATCAGTGTCAGGAGACACATGTAATGAAAATATTTAAATGCCAATAATAAACTTTGAAAGCAAGTTTATATGTCAAGGTTACATGTCAAGGATTAAAAATAACTCTTAAATCAAAAGTCAAAATTATGTAGGTCAAAGAGCTCGGCTGCTCTTTCTTACTCTTAACTTCTTGTGCGTATTTTTTTTTTCTAATCTTACCCTTTCTTCCTTACCCTCTTCTGTAATTATTATTATTATTATTATTATTTTATCACACCTCGCTAACCTCTTACGACACGCATCGCTGACAGAAGAATTATTCTGTTCCATTTCCACATGGAGAATTATTATTAATATTATTATTGTTATTTAATAACAATGGCGTTGTATTCCTCACGAATAGAAGATTTCTCAGGAATCGTATTTTATATAAAATTTATATTCATCAGATACATTGTATTAGCCGTAAAAGACAATTCCGTTAAGAGCAATGCATTAATACAAGCTGTATTCGTCGGCAATGACGTATTTATCACGGAAAACGCATTCCCAACAAACGAACTCTATTCGTAACAGAAATAATCATTCGCAGGGGACGGTGTTTGACTAGCTGTGTTGGTAACGAAAGATGTGTTCGTAATGAAAGTTGTAAAAGAAGGTATCTTGCGTGTGGTTGCTATTTGTGGATGACCACAAACAAAGGTGCAGGAGTCGTTGAAGAAGCGATATGTTGTAGAATATGCTTTAATTGGGGCATTTCCTCCCCTTTGTACAGCTTTATCAAGTCATTCTTTATATATGCACAAATAACACGCGGGTTTATTGTGTATTGTTCCAGTTGCAGTACTGTGCCTTTTCGTTCTTTATAAAGTCATTATTTCATGAAGCTCTTCCCAGAGCGAAACGTTGTCCCGATTAAAACTTGTTCTTGTGTCGTTTCTTCATTATTGTCAGGTGTACGCCATTTGAATCATCCAACAGTACTTCCGCCACTTGTGATCTTTCTCTCTGTCTCTCTCTTTCTTTCTCCCATTTGTCTCTCTTCCTCTGTCTTCACCCTTTCCCAAATTCACCCTCCCTCACCCACTCCTACGCATAAACCACAAAACGCTTAAAAAAAATTGAGCATCAACTATATGTTTATGCATCTTGAACGCTGCCTCACCCACCAGTCTTGTGCATGGTCGTGTACTTTCATAGAATTGATGTCGGTTATTTAAACTGGAATGTTATTTGGAAGGTCCAATGGTTCCTGAGGTTCGAAGCCGTCTCGCGAGGGGTTAGAACCCAGTCAGTGGCTCAAAGACCTGGCGACTCCGGCTCGAATCACCTCGGAGTTCATGGATATTCCCCTCCCACCGTACTGTAAATATCATTTGCAGTATTACGCTAGTGAGATTTGCAGTTGACATTGCCGCAGGTTTCACTAGGCTGAGCAACATGGGCAGGGATCTCTGTTGGATTCAGGCTCATTGAAGCTTCGAAAAGGAGTCCTCAATCTGACAAAAATATACCCAACGATAACTATAATCATTGATCCAAGCAGGACGAAACGGCTTAGTGCCGGGATTGAAGACAGAGACACGAGTTGTCGAATGAGCGTTTGTTGGGGCAACGTTTCGCTCTGTGTAGAGCTTTCTCAAGTCATAACTATATAGTTTACACTGGGCGAGACTTTGTCCCAGAAAAAAAATACTTGCTCTGCTCCTTGTGTTTTTATCTTCGTAATCATTGATTAATTTTTTATCTTACCAGAGCCATTTGTAAACCCCCTTTTCTCCCTATATATATATATATATATATATATATATATATATATATATATATATATATATATATATATATATATATATTCTGGGAATTTATTTTGAAATTCCTTCCCAACAAAAGCCTTTTGACCGTCTTAAAGGACAGATTAATAATCCTTAACTAGCATTCAAAAGAACCCCCAGATTTTAGAGATCCTTTTCAGACTTCAAAACAATAGTATTTAAGTTTGGTGTTTAGTTTTTTTAAGGAATAAAATAAAACTCACTTTTTTTCTCATTCCTCTCGTTTTATGCTTCTTTTTTCCTCGCAGTATTTTACACCTTCTTCATTAAGCTGTCTGTTTGTTTTTCCTTCTTTCTTATTTATAATTTTTACTTCATTTTTCCTGTTTATCACCCTGTCCATATCCCTTTCCCCTTTATTTAATTACTTAGCCTTTCTCTCTTGCTCCATCTTGATTTCTCCCTTTCTTTTTTATTATCTGTCACCTCCCGTTCCTCTTCGACATCCTTTATCCTTCCCTATACTCCTCTTTACTGCACTTCTCTTGTTTCTGCGCATTCTTCTTTCAGCTCCTACTATTCCATTACTTATGTTAATCCTGCTTTTTCTATCTTCCAGTTTCCTTCTCTTTTTCTCATTACTTCTGTACCTTCTCCTCTTCCCATTTTTTATATTCCTTCTCCTCATTACTTCTGCTAGTTATTCTTTTCCATTGTCTTCGTATCCTGATTTTTAGTCCCATTACTTCTCCTGCGCCTCCTCTTCCTTTTCCACATCTCTTCTCAATTCTTCCCCGTCTCCTCCTCCCCCAGCCTCTTCACCTCTCCTTTCTTTCCATCTACACTTCTTTCTTCTCCACTTCTTCCTCTTCTGCAACTATTCATACCTCTGGCTTTAAGACCGTGCACTTAAGAATGAAGAGGTGCCTTCAAGACCCACGCTGACCTACACTTCCTAAGTCTGTTGACCTGGTCTTGTTTATCTATCCTCTCCCTTCATCTGGACTATTTTTTTTTTCATCTAGAACTTATATCTTAATTTTAAAGATGCTTTTGTAATTTTATGTGTTTGTGTGTGTGTGTGTGTGTGTGTGTATGTGTGTGTGTGTGTGTGTGTGTGTTTGTGTGTGTGAATCATTATTAACATATTAATCAGTCATTTCATACCACGTATTACAACAATATTCATAAAACCACCAGAACATTCACCATGCAGGACAAACTCACAAAGAACATTGCCAAATACCGAACAAAGAGTAGTCCCAACAAATGAACACAGATCACCTACAATATCCAAAAAAAACTCACCAAACGACAAACTGAGAACAAACAGCACGCATAAGTCAATGACAGAGAAGAACAAACATACAAGAAAAAGAGCACAGATGAATTCGGTTTGGACACCATTATTAAAAACGTTTCGGTCCTGGGACCTTGATAACTACAGGGGCGAAACGTCGTCATTAAAGGTGTTCAAAATAAGTTGTCAGCCTTGTAAGTACCAAAGCAAAGACACAGCCGAGTAAGCTTCTGTCTAGCCAAAGTTTCACTCATTTGGAAAAGTTTCTTTGTGAGCGAAACGATGTACAACCAAATGTTTGCTTTACCATTTGTATCTTCGTTCTTCCGTACTCGTGGGCAGCCTTTCGCCCCGTCTGTAACTAGCCTATGAACCAGATAGTAAGCCCTTACCGCATATGTTGTTCTTATTAAGCCTTACCGCATATGTTGTTCTTATTAAGCCTTACCGCATATGTTGTCCTTATTAAGCCCTATCCGCTCTGCGTTATTATTAACAATCTCTACCTTGTTAGAAAGCCCTAACCACCCTGTATGATTCTTAGCAAGCCCTAGCCACCATATGTTGTTGTTAGCATTCCTTTGACATTATATGTTGTTTGCAAGCCCTAACTAGCATATGTTGTCGTAAGCATACCCTAACCGTTATATGTTGTTAGAAAACCCCTAACCACCCTATGTTGTTGTTAGCAAGCCCTAACCACCCTATGTTGTTGCTAGCAAGCCCTAACCGCCCTATGTTATAAAGCCCTAACCACCTTATGTTGTTAGCCCTTACCACCCTATGTTGTTAGCAAGCCCTAACCACCCTATGCTGTTGTTAGCAAGCCCTAACGACCATATGTTATTGTTTGTTAGCAAACCTCTAACTATCATATGTAGTTTTTAGCAAGACCTAATCGCCCTATGCTGTTGTTAGCAAGCCCTAGCCACCTATGTTATTAGCAAGCTCTAACCACCTTATGTTATTGTTAGCAAGCTGTAAACTCCCTATGTTGTTGTTAGCAAAGCTCTAACAAATAATGTCATGTATTGATAAGGATTTCTTTGCATTTTCTTGGACTTTTTGTATTTCTAACTCTCTTATTTTATTTCTCTCCACCTCTTTATTTTCTTCTGCAACTTTATTTCCTTCTGTTTATCTTCTTACGTCTATATTTCTCTCCATTTCTGTATTTCTCTCTACCTCCTTACTTCTCTCTGTCTCTATATTTTTATTGTTCTCTCTTTTTCGAAATATTTTCTATTTTATCTCTATTTTTGTTTGTTTCTGTTATTCTTTGCATGTTATTATCTCAAAGTATTTTTCCTCTTTCATTACTTCCTCGTTTTGTTTATTATGAGTATACTTCACATTCTCTCTTTCTCTCTCTCTCTCTCACACATACACACACACACACACACACACACACACACACACACACACACACACACACACACACACACACACACACACTGTACATGTATATATATATATATATATATATATATATATATATATATATATATAATAACAACACAGATAGCCGAGGATTCGAACCCATGTTGTTTTAGCCCGCTTCATGGTGAGCGAAAATTCCATGATGCTCTAACCCACAGGACCATACTGTATGGTCCCGTGGGTTAGGGCGTCATGGAATTTTCGCTCACCATGAGGCGGGCTAAACCAACATGGGATCGAATCCTCGGCTAGTCGCAGTGCTGTTATTGATTAAATACCACTTGTTCGTGGTTACAATAATATATATGCAAAACAACCATGAGGGGAGTTGAATGATAGCTCTAGGCCTTTTGTCCTTTCGTGTTGCAATCAACACATCTTCAGGAGCTTGCAATGATGCACAAAGAGGAGGAAGTCCAAGCAATACGGTCACAGGGAACGTCCTTGCTGGAGTCCTTGGTCACTCCAGGAGGATGTTCCCTGTAACCGAGGTGGTCAATCCCTCAGCCTGGAAAAGAGTACTATTGTTCCATAGTCTGAAACAATGTTTCGGACTATGGAACAATACTATCCCTGTGACCGTATTTGCTTGGACCTCCTCGTCATTTGTACATCATTGCAGGCTCCTGATGACGTGTTAATTGCAACACGAAAGGCCTAGAGCTATCATTAAACTTTTGTGGTTCTTTTGCATTTTGTATCGCTTGTTCGCTAATATATATATATATATATATATATATATATATATATATATATATATATATATCTCACAAACATGAATTGTTATATATATACTATAGACTACATAAGAAAATGAATAAATGTGAGATCTCTCATACTTACATATAAATATGTATACATATAAACTAACTAAATTTCTTTTCCAGTTTAACTCCAACTTATCTACATATATAAGGGCTTGCGTTTTAACATATATTCAATAACACCAAATGCCCATTCTTTATTTTATTGTATCTGTAATTTGCAGTTGTCAAAATGGCTCATCAGTCTACTGTCTTTTTCTTCTAGTCCATCTTCTATATTTATTCTTAACAGATTTGATTTGGTAAACACTGAGTGATTATAAATAATTTTTTTATGTATTATTTTATAAATAAGTTATTGATATATTATTTTTTGGTAAATGTCTTAACTTTAGACTGTCAGAAATTTGTTCTAAAGGTAAGGTAAGGTTTGTCAGGAAACAGGACAAGTGTTTCCTGACGTGGGTCTTGTGATATGATGATGCGCAGCTTGAGTTCTTGGTCATCTGACCGAGGCCTTCCACCGGCTTACCTCTCCACCCCTTTGCAAATTATGGTTATAATTATAACCATTACCAATAATTATTGTTCAAAAATCAGTTTCATCAATTTTAAAGGATTAGACATTGTGAATTTGTTTACACAAATCATTAATATAAATTCCGATATCATCTCATTTGTCAGTAATATATTCACCTGTGTTTATGATCAAATTTTAATGTTTGATGAAAAAACATTTACTCAGATGTTTCGACTGGTTACGGGAGGCCAATTTGTAAACAGAATAAATCTGTAAAAAATTGGGAGACTAATTAAAATATTATTTGTAAATACATAAGCACTATACTATGTTTTATGAATTCATCTACTAAAATAGTTTTCAAAATTTAACAATTTACTTGCTTCTATTTCTCGATGAAAAAGAATATGATAGTAGGCTGCACTTAGTTAATATTTTGATAATCTTTGAAATGCCCAACTTAAAAGTCTACAAAAAATCCTACATTTTTTTCCCTCTCCTTTTAACCCATTGTTTGTCTGCTGAGGTAACCCAAAAAACAGAAACATTTTCACCATTTCTCATTCATTGGCTATCTTGTTACATATGAACAATATGTAAAAGGAGAATAAAAAAGGCTGAAATATTGAGAAAAGTATATGCTGTTCTAAATGCATTACCTCATTAGGTAACCTTGTTGAATCTTCTGCACTTACAAAAACAATGTACAATTGTTTTATGGTAACTTGAGCAGTGACAAAATCAATACTGAACTATTGTAAGAGGACTTGGACAGTGACCTGATCTTGGACAGTAACCTGACATTGGACAGTGACTTGATTTTGGACAGACACCTGACCTTGGATGGTGGCCTGACCTTAAATATCATCTTATGCTTTGTGTAATACATTCTGTATGATAATGCCTAAAAGAGAGATCTCAGGCTTGTTCATTTTCTTTGCCAGTGATTTATTATGCATATGTTTATTAGCACTATATATATATATATATATATATATATATATATATATATATATATATATATATATATATATATATATATATATATATATATATTTTTATATATATTAAAAATTATAATTCACACTATCACTACTACTACAATTAACTCCACTACGATCACTATCACTCACGAACACTACTACCACCGTAAACATGAACTACCACTACCACCATCACTGTAATTAACGACATTATCACCCCCTCATTACCACTATTGCAACTTGCAATACGGTCACCACCGTCATCACTATAACTGTTATCACTACTGTCACTGTAAATATCACTACCACTACCACCAACACTACTACTAATGATATTAGTAGTCACTACCACCACTGCTAATACCACTATCATTGCCAAATAATACCACTATTACTACCGTCACTACAAACACCATCACTACCACTATCAACCACCACTACAACCACTATAACTACCATAGCAAGCACATCAAAATCATCAATACCACAATCACACCCATCCGTCTCCAACACCACCCTCCACAGCTTCACCACTCCACCCTTCCCCATAATCCACCATCACAGCACCCATCACCATCATCTCCCACACCAACCCCCCCCCCCCCAACAAAAATATTCCACGATATTTGAACTAACCACGCGATATCTCTCTTTTCTCTATCTCTCTCTCCTTCGTCTCCCATCGTCGCTGGTGCGCCCCTTGCCCCACGCCCACGCCCACAGCCACGCCTGCGAGAGTATCGCTGGGCGTGACCACAGTGCTCACCATGACGACCCTCATGTCTTCTACTAACGCCGCCCTACCTAAGATTTCCTATGTCAAGTCCATCGATGTCTACCTAGGCACCTGCTTCGTTATGGTGTTCGCCTCCCTTCTTGGTAAGTTAAGAGGAGAAGAACGAGAAGGAGCAGAATGACTAGAAGGAGGAGGAGGAGATGGGGGATCATTCTGTCCCTCAACTAAAGCTGTTTGTGTGATTTTAATAATTTTGTAAATTGCCTTAGTGTATGGAGCCCCATTGCCTTATTGCCCCGTGTGAGCCTTAAATCTTTCTCAGGAGAAGTAGGAGCAGCAGAAGGATAATGAGGAGAAAGAGGAAGAGCAGAAGGAGGAGGAAAAAGCAGCTCTTCTTAAAAGCTCTCTATAATCAGCCAAGTTTCTTGATGACGCTCTTAATGCTTATTTATGAGTCTCTTTATGACTTTCTTAATGACTCTCTGTAATTAACCAGATCTCTTTAAAAAAAAATAAAGGTTTTCCTTAAAAACCTTCTATAATCGGTCAGATCTCTTTAGAAAGGCCCAGTACATTTTAATAACTATAGCCAACCATTTATCCTCGGAATGGTCACTATCACAATGGCTCTTTTTTTTCCATTCGTGAAGTCCTCTTCTCTTAATAACTAACTTTTGTTTACAGAATTCTAGGCTTAGATATGGTACCTTATGCAATAATAATAATATATGCAAAATAACCGCAGTTATTTTGCATATACTACCTAGTTTTATGTTATTGAGGAAAACGTTTCGCCACACAGTGGCTTCATCAGTCCAATACAAAGTAAAAAGTTGAAAATAGAGGAGGAGTTTGAGGTAATCAGTCCCTCGGACTGATGAAGCCACTGTGTGGCGAAACGTTTTCCTCAAGAAAGATACCCAAGTGTTGCATATGTGTCTAACTTAACAACTTGTCGGTTCTTTGAACCATTCATCTACATAGTTTTAGAAGCTAGGTTGTAGTTGATCACTATTGCACTGCTGTTCTCTGTTTTGTAAACAAGGAACACATTTGTCTTCTTCCACAAAGAAAGGTATTTACCCCATAAACTAAATGGTATAAAATACTGATGAGTAAGACATGTGCAACTTCGCTGCTTCACTTGCTGCCTAATTATTTGACTGAAGAAGCCTACTGTGTAGGCGAAACGTTTCAGTAGTAAAGATATCCAACTGTTACACATGTGTCTTACAACCTAAAGTGCCTTTGGTTTGAGTTGACTACTACGAGAACACTGAGGCTCCCTCCCTCTCTGTCACGTTTCTTTAGATAAATCCTTTACACATAATGACTCTATTATCAGCTAGGTCTTTTTATTAAGGTCTCATTTTCTTAATGGCTCACTATAATCAGGCAAGTCTCCTTAACGACTCCGACTTTCCTTTCTGAGAACATACAACTTTAAGAGGTCTGATTATCACGCCCCTGAAGACTATAACATCAGTTTTATCTTGGATATCCAAAAGATACACTCAGTACTGAGAATTTCCACTCTCCATGGACTTTTTTTCTTTCTAATCCTCAACTATGCTAAACTGAACACTAACAAAAAATTACTTTACAAAGATATAATAATGACTGTGTGTGGAAAAGACGGAAGAACGACTTATCTCTCCCCATTCCTCCCGTTTCTCTCATGCCTATATACCCCTCATCTTTTCCCTATTTTCTTTCTTCAGTACCTTCTGCCTTCTCTCCCTTTCTTCTAGGTCCCTCAATAGGAGACGTCGTCAGACTAACATTTCCTTAATGTCAGCCATCAGGTTTATCTTCAATTGGGGAGGATGGTCGCATATGGTGTCCTGGTCAATAAGGGTGTCTTATTCACTGATTCGCGGCATGTGATAAACCTTAACGCTACTCTCTGACTTCTAGACTTTTACTGTCATAAGACACGGGCAATTGAGACCCCGAGAAGAGCGTTCAAATGGCTTTATTGTCGCCAGGACATTGAGAAACAAGTTTTATATCTGAGAATGGCCGAGTCTGAAAAGGTTGTTTGAGTAAGAGGGCTTTTTGTAATCCAGGTTGTAAATTTACAAACGTTACGCTTGGGGCAGTTCTGTCCTTCCTGTCTCCTAATTGCCTCTCAGTGTGCTCCTTCTTCCTCTCAGTTTTGTCTCCTCGTCTCTTCCTTGTGAACTTCCACCCATTTCGCCTTCCTCTTAATCCTCTCACCTTTCATGCCACGTGCCTCTGATCTCTCTCTCACCAGCTTTTCTCTACAACTGGTCTGAGACGCCCACTATCAGACCTCGCCCCTCCTCCCTCCCACCCACTATTCACTCCGTGTCTTCTGATCTTCCACGAACACCACTGCTCCCTGACCCTTTCTCAGCGTCAATCCCTTTGATCCATCTCTCGTCTCCCCGTGTCTCATCTCTCTCTCATCTAGCTGTGTCTCACTTCTCGCCCTTCCCGACAGAATATGCCGCCGTGGGATACATGGGCAAAAGAATCCAGATGAGAAAGAATCGCATCCTGGCGATCCAGAAGATGGCAGAGCAACGGAAGGCAGCCACACTGGACCACTCTCACGCGTCGCAAGACCATCCTGACCATGCTCCTAAGCAGACAGTGAGTACAACGGCGAGGCTTACCTAGCCAGAGCTCCTTACTAGCCATTTTTGTCCATTTCTAGCTAACCGAAATGTGTCTAGTTAGCCATAACTTGTCCAAAAGCTATGACATTGCACTGTGTCTAGGGCTCTAGCTAACCAAAAAGGTCTAGTTAGCCACCAAAGTCTAATGTAATTTGTCTGAGGTATAGTTGGCCTACTTTTCATACTTTAGATAGGTTAGCTATGGTTATAGCTGCCACTAATTCAACAATATAATGATTATTTGCCAATAGCTATCATTGGTCAATGCCCTGTTAAACCAGGGTACTAATAGAACATTTACCTAATTACTTGCTTTTAGTGAACCAGTTTCAGGACTTCTTCTGGCCTTTTATTGGAACTCTATCCTGCTACTTCTAAAAGGCTTTTGCTGGCCAAGTATAATGAATTATACAAGCACATGCCCAGAGCTCTAGACTTTAGATGACCAGCTCTCTAGAGCTTTCATTTACTATTTATTTAGAATAATCAACAAATAATTCCTTCAAGAGTTTAAAAGATCATATTTTTCAAAGTTCAGGGACAATTTTGACCACTTATAGAGTAGGTAATTTGTCAAGAAGCTTATTTGTAACTTGCTATTCACTGGATACTTTATCCATTAACTTAATGGATTAATTATCTAATAAGAAGATATTTTTTCCAGTAGTTATTTTCGATAAACATGAAATTGATTTTACCCTATAATCTCATCAATTTTTCACCATTTTCCATTACTTTTCTCCATTAGCTCGTATTATTCATTCATTCATATATATATATATATATATATATATATATATATATATATATATATATATATATATATATATATGTGTCAAAATATATCATGTCTCAATATCTGTAATTGTGGTCCATATGTCAGCTTGACCTCTGCATGACAAATGGACAAGTCAAATTTTAGTTTATTATTATTATTATTCGTTTTCCTTATTATTTCTTCTTTCTCCTTCTTCCCTTCTCCCTCCCATCCTCCATAACCCTCTTTACTTCCATTGATTAATCTTATCTCCCTCAGTTCTTTTACACTCGACTTACCATAAGATTCTGTTCTCTTTTCCTGCCTCTCCTTTCCTTGATCACTATTTACTTTCATTTCCTGCTCATCCCTTTCTTTCTAGTGCCTTATAATGATCTATTTGGCCACTTGACCTCTTATTAAAAGCCATTCTATTTATGGAAGGTTTATCTCTCTCTCTTTTCTCCCTATCTCCTCCCTCCCTCATTTTCCATCTCCTTCATTCCTCTCTTTTAGGCTAGTATTACTTAGGATACACACTAACACATACATATACATCTGGCACAGCCAGATGAGATTAGATTCATGAAGATCAAAATGGCACAATACAGTGACTTGAACAATACGCAAATAACCAGCACATGGAAGAGAGAAAAGCTTACGGCGACGTTTCGGTTCTACCTGGGCCATTTACAAAGTCACACTAACAGAAAAAAGTTAGGATGCCAGTATATACAGGCGAGGGGGACAGGGACGGGACCGAGAGAGGAAGAACAAGAAGTAGTGGTAGTGGTGAGGCTGGTAGTGGAAGTAGCAGTAGAAGTAATAGTGGTAGTAGGAAGTATTGAGAGTAGTTTAGTGGCACAAGAGAAAGGGGAGTGAAGGGTGAAGGGAGGCAATAATAATGGAAGCAATAGTAGTAGAAAAGGAGTGCTAGTCAGGGCAGTAGCAGTAGAAATGGGGACTCCTATAACCACAAGTTAGTATAAATACAGTTCCAACACATTTCTTTAAAAGACGTGACAAAGAAAGATGAAGGTTTGTTGACAGGAGAAACAGGAAGAAAGAAGCAGTTTCTTTAAATGTGTGTGACTCAGTCATGAACCTGTTACACACATGTTTAAAAGATTCTTGACCATATGCGTCTTAGTTAAACAAACTTTCTAAACGCAATGATGTCATTACCACACCTGGGAAATAATAGATAACCAAGTTTGATCCAAGGAAAGAGAACCCTAATTCCTTCACCATTTTCTATTGAAACACTATTGTTATTATTATTATTATTATTATTATTATTATTATTATTATTATTATTATTATTATTATTATTATTGTTATTATTAATATTATAGTTATTATTAATATTTTATTGTTATAGCTATTATTATTATCAGAATTGTTATTATTTATATATTATTTTTATTATATTTATTATTATTAGTAGTAGTAGTATCGATGTTTTTGTTTTTAATAAGAATAATAATAATAATAAGAATAATAATAAGAAAAATAATAATAATATATTATTATTATTATTATTATTATTATTATTATTATGTGATAAGCTGTCCTAAACCGGTGTAAGCTCGATCCTCCGTCCGCTAAAAGGAATACAGAATGTCTTTTCTGGCAGCCTTCCTAAATATTCATAGACAACATTGTATATTTTCTTCTATATACAACTGAAGCGCTAAAGTCGTGTGGGTCCATCAACACAACGTGTGTTGGAGGCTCGACCCTACGTTCACTGATTGAGAACAGGTACGCTACCGGGGAGGGCAAGAGTTTCCAGGGAGGGGCAAGAGTTTCCAGGGAGGGGCAAGAGTTTCCAGGGAGGGGCAAGAGTTTCCAGGGAAAGGCAAGAGTTTCCAGGGAGGGGCAAGAGTTTCCAGGGAGGGGCAAGAGTTTCCAGGAAGGGGCAAGAGTTTCCAGGGAGGGGCAAGAGTTTCCAGGGAGGGGCAAGAGTTTCCAGGGAGGGGCAAGAGCTCTCAGGGCAGGGCAAAAGTTACCAGAGAGGGGCAAGAGTTTTCAGGGAGGGGTAAGAGTTTCCAGGGAGGGACAAGAGCTCCCAGGAAGGGGCAGGAGTTCCCATTGAGGGGCAAGAGTTTCAAGGGAGGGGCAAGAGTACCCAGAGAGGGGGGCAAGAAGATCCTCAACCCTTCAGTACGCCTTCTTTCTCTCTCCACAAACCAGAAGATCCAGGAAAAGAAAGGGCAATTCCCTCTTTTGCCCTCCCAAGGGATGCTTTTAGTGGGTAATAGACAAGGACACGGTCCTTGCCCGTGTCCTTGTCCTCATAGACCACGAACAAGGACAAGAATATGAACAATAGTTTATAATTTTCGCAACAGAGATATTTTATGTTTTCTTATTTTCTGTCCAGGTGTTATTCACTTTGTCCAGGCGTTATTCACCTTTGTCCAGGTGTTATTCACTTTTGGCCAGGTGTTATTCGCCTTTGTTCTGGTGTTATCCACTTTGTCCAGGTGTTATTCGCCTTTGTCCAGCTGTTATTAATTTTAGTCCGTGCGTTAATCTAGTTGGAACAAGCTTTAAACATTTATAAACGTTTTCATTTCGTTAAGTTTCGTTGAATGTTATAGTGTAACGTGAGCGTTTATTTGCCTGAATATTTGGTGGTGTGAGTGCTTAGACATAGGATGACAGCGAGGAACTGAGGCAGAAAGCGGGTGATAGTCCCAAGGCTCTCACTCTAATGCATGACACGTCGAGGCCATAACAGACCAGCTGGGTGACAGCAAGCGGACGAATTAGCACCAGGTGACAGTGGCTTACCTGAGGTGGGTGGGTGATGGGTGACTATTAGCAAGTGGATTGGTTTAGTGACGTCTGATATTGCTGGCTTTGTGACTCGGCCGCAGGTGACAGATGGGTGTGCCATCCACTGCAACCCTTCAGTGGGTGGCAATTTTGTATCATCATCACCACCAATACTATCACCACCACTATCTTCATCATCATCAGCCCTACCACTATGTCACAATCACAACTATCCCACAACAACGACTACCACTACCTTCACACCACTGCTACCACCATATCACTACTACAACTACAACCACCACCACCACTACCCACACTTTCACCCTCCCCCACTACTACCAACAACAACAACAGCAAAAACAACAACAGCAGCACCACCACCATCACCACCACCATCACCACCATTACCACCACCACCACCACCACCGCTCTTAAAGGTAAACACTGGTTCTAACCTCACCGACAGAGAGTGTGCAGTCAGCTGCTGCTGCCAAATCTCTCACTCTCAGCCTCTTTACAAACAAAAATAATGTAATTAATGCCTCTAATTAGTGGTACTAATTACCGGTATTAATAACTGGTATTACATGCCAAATGCAATAGGTCGAGATTTTTACAAATCCTAAAATTTTATGGCTTAATAACATTCAACTAAATACTTAAAATTATCGATTTTTTTGCCTAGTACTATTGATAATAATTGAAATGAATATTTAAATGGTCCTTATAATAATGATGTCAGGAAGGTTCCTATTAAATTTTGGAGAGGTAAAGAGTATTAGCCGCTGTAGGTGAGGAGTTAGGGAAGTATTGCATAGTTTTGGCCAGCTGTTGAGTATGTTTTGCTGCTGTGAATGCTGCGTGGGGGTAAGTGTGTGTGTGTGTGTGTGTGTGTGTGTGTACGAGTACCTACAGATGGATACACACACACACACACACACATTTCATCATTCACTAAACATAAACCATAAAACTTTCCGAAAAATAGCAGAAATTTCCTCTCCCCCCCAGATCAATCCTCCTCCTTCAGTTAGTAACGTCGACTTCACAATTCTGACATATTTAACCTCAAATACTGATAAACCAAGTCCCCAAGTTTTAATAAGTTGCGAATCTTAACTTCACACAAGCAGAGAAAAAAAAAAGACAAAAGAAAACGAGGTCTGGATTTTTAAAAGCTTCGCTTTACCTTGCTCACGTGTGAAAAATAATATAAAAAAAAATGTAAGCCTTTTCAACAGGTATGAGATTACGTCAGTGAAGCCACAATGTACAGAGCAAATAA
The DNA here is from genome assembly GCA_009830355.1 of Cherax destructor. Lineage (NCBI taxonomy): Eukaryota > Metazoa > Arthropoda > Malacostraca > Decapoda > Parastacidae > Cherax > Cherax destructor. The sequence continues at coordinate 229,001 of WNWK01001314.1, forward strand.
AGACACCACTTAGGTGTCTTTATTGAATAAACGCCCATTCTGCACAGCAGGCTTCACCAGTTGAATATACTAGTAACTACTGTTAATAGTATGCGGTAGGAAAAGTTACACATATGTCCTCGTCAACTTTTCGATACTGTATACCATATACTATGATAAATCTTCGTGTGTTGAAGACATTTTACTCTACAGAGTCTTACCATGGGCTTGATCAGGCTCTGTATATAGAGAATCATAGTTTATTGATAGAATTCAGCTCTGCACCTCGCGTAAATAACAACCAAATGAAGAATGCTCTAGGGTAGACGAGAGGGGTTCAACATGCTCGATAGATCGATGGATGCTGCAGGTGATGGAGTAGCAGGGGTGGATGAAGTGAGAAATGTGTGAAGAATGAATGGAATGGGGAGGGAGCCGGTAGGGTTTAAGGGAAGAAGGAAGGGCGCTTGAGTACAGATAGAATGAGGATGAAACTGAAGAGATAGATGGAATGATGATGGAGCCAGAAAGAGACTGAATTATGAAAAAGCTGGTAGGATATATGGAATGTTGAGAGAACCTCTGGAAAGAGGAGATGATAAAAGAGCCGTGGTGATAGATAAAATGATGAGAGAACCAGGAAGATAGATGGAATGATGAGAGAGCTAAGAGGATAGATGAAATGATGAGAGAGCCAAGAGAATAGATGGAATTATAAGAGAACCAGGGGGATAGATGGAATTACGACAGAGCCTGAAGGATAGATGGAATAAGGAGACAACCATGGATAGCGAGAGAGATAATTAAGCAATAGCAAGAAACTCCGCATTAAAAATAAGACAAATAATCCAACCTCAACTGGAACAATTTATCCTGAGTCCAAAAATCTAATAGAACAGAAGAAAAATAAGAGTAATAATATCAAGACTGGAACAATTCACAATTCATAGTCATTGCTGGACTATTATCCAGATTTATTAACAATGCAAACATTTTTCTTTTAGTTATACAGCTGAATTTGCAGAATAAAAGCTGTTATTGTATCTCAGTTTATTCCAAAGCCCAGCACTAAGTTTTAGTACTGGGCTTTGTATAGTATACCTTAGATTCTAAAATTTGCCAACACCGGCTGGGGTGCGACCCACAACAGTTCACTAACACCCAGGTACCTACCTACTGATAGGTGAACAGGGGCAGCAGGTATAAGGAAATATAGCCAGTGTTTCCACTAGTGGCGGGGAGGTAACTCAGAATTAAAGCAGTTAGTACAAACGTGTACAAAGCTTCCTCCCTAAGTTGTAAGTACAAGCCTAAAATACAACACTGTCCACTAAGAATTGATTTAACATGAATTTTGCAAACATGGGATTAACCTCAACACAGGGTAGACTCCACTGACTGATGGCTGTGGCGCTGGAGGGATAGTTACATTCCATATGTTTTTTACCGTTCTTCATTGAGACTCGCTGAAATTAGCTCGCAGACTGAGCAAGGCAACAGGTTGACTGAAATCAGTAGTGGTTATGGCGATGGGATCGTGGACTACTTTGGACAATAGTTGTTGAAGTAGGTAGTAGTAGTAGTAGTAGTAGTAGGTGTTATTGTTTTTGTTGTTGTTGCCGCTGTTGTTGTTGTTATAGAAGTAATTGTAAGGGATCCAACCCATACTTCCTGATTTCCTATTTAATATCCCTTTAACTCAGCATGCTTATTCCCTGTATATAAAGCTATATTTGTACACATTTTAGCTTACAAAGGAGGATCTCATTGTTTATGTGGGTTCGTTTATGATCTTTAAAGAGCATTCGGAAGAAAATTATTCTAAGTTTTATTACCAATAAATATTAAGGCTGTTTGCAAATAGAAAGGAAAGAAGGGAGAGACAGTGACTGAGACAGTGACAGAAACAGAGATAGCTAAGAGAAGAGAAGCAAGCAAATAACCAATAAAGAGGGGATAGCACAAGAGGAAAGATGAAAGGCGGAGGGGAGAGGGTTAGAGGAGAGAGGGGAAAGAGACAAATGATTTTACTGCATAAAGAAGAACACAATAATCGCGGAGCACCAACTTATTCCAAGTTGAGAGCAAGAATAACAGCAAGAAGCAAATAATGAGGAAGCAAATGGGCAACTAAGATAGAGAAAGATCATGATAATTTCACAATAACGAGAAAAATATTTGATACACCAAAGAGAGACTGAGAAGCATAATGCCATGACAGAAAAATTCACAGTGTGGTGATCCCCTTCGAAACATCTTACTGTCTGTGCAACACCTGTGCAACACCTGTGCAACACCTGTGCTCTCTCCCCTGTCCAGGAAGCTAAACCCATGAAGTTCAGGCATCATCACCTGGAGAGAATGAGAAATGGGAAGCAATCAGGCTTGATCTTGGGAAACTGAAGATGGCTCCATTTCCCTGGGTTGAGAACCCTTCACCAGCATCAAAATGAAGGTAATTTCTACTACCAAAAAAAAATTTGATACAACCTCGTTACACATAATTTATTTAGAGATTTCCCAGTGTTAATTTCTGAACACTTTTTGTATATATCAACATCTTATTTGTGTGGGTTAGGATATATAAGCCTTTATAGATATATATTTAACCACATAAAAAAATTCTAGTGACATGTTTGGCTGCAGCGAACCAAGAAACGTTAAAAAATTATGTAAGATATATTAAACATCTTTAAAAAATTTAGTGACATGGTTAACTGTGGCCAACCCATGAAACGACCTCAGGTACTTGTGAACCACCTTTCACCGCAGTCAAATAGAAAGAGGAATAAAATATAAACCGTAAAATAGTTTTGGTTTAACAGTCCCAACAACAGAACGAATGTACAGAATATACACTATGTAGAGAGTTATGGACAAGTTAAACCCAATAATGAATAGAATTTTATAGAGTGAAAATGAGAATACTCTCGGTAACAGCAGCAATAACACACCCATACAGAAAGAAAGATCGTATGTTAAAGTGACCCAGCCAGAGGCGTGAGAGGGTCTGGTGGTCTGAGATGTTTTTAGAAGCGAGGTAACCTCTCCCAGGTCACCAACTCTTTCCGAAACGTCAGAATTTCAGAGCATCTGGTTAGCCATCCTGTGCTACGATGGTCAACTCATCCTAAAAGGCTACAGTTAACCATGTTTCTAACTGGCTAGGATGATGATCTGGAAAGTGTCGAAGGCAGGACAGATGCCCCGTAACAGAGTTGAATGAGTTGCAATTGCTAGGAATACCCACCTATTGCATTCGGTGTATGCCACACTTCCCCATGTGCATTGTAAGGACGGGATGGTCGTTGAAGTATACCATCTCGATATTTTCAGCCAATAACTGCATTCTTCCTCTCAAGGGAGCAGACCAATTGGAGTAATTTTTCCCTCTACTGATGACGCAGTTCCTAATTTTCCTCTCCGGCTCTTATCAAAAGAAACAACTGAGAAAAAGATATGAAATATGACGGGGGATAAAAAGAAAATGGAATTGAGTGGGAGAGCAGTGTATCTCACTGTATCCAGAGCTTGTCAACCAGACTTACTGGAAAGAAGAGTCACAGTGACTCCAGGAACTTGAAAACCAGATTGCCAGGCAATGTAATCTAAGTGAAAGTCACTTTCTTCAATAACATATACTCCAGAACGCCAGGAAAGATGACATACGAAAGCCATCGTCTCCCGGAAAATCAGTACTGGAACACTAGAAGACTTGAAGACCAGAACTCCTGAAAGATGGTCTGGAAGGACTTATTACTCTTAACTCCTGAAAGATGGTCTGGAAGGACTTATTACTCTTAACTCCTGAAAGATGGTCTGGAAGGACTTATTACTCTTAACTCCTGAAAGATGGTCTGGAAGGACTTATTACTCTTAACTCCTGAAAGATGGTCTGGAAGGACTTATTACTCTTAACTCCTGAAAGATGGTCTGGAAGGACTTATTACTCTTATTCTAGAAGATCAATAAATTTAAGAATAACTTTTACTCTGAATCAGAGTAATAAGTCTGGAAGGACTTATTACTCTGATTCTAGAAGACCAAAATAAATTTAAGAACAACTTCTAAAAGTCCAGTCCTTTCGATTCCAGAGTATAAAGGCCAAGGCTCCAAAATCAGGTCAAGATGGAATATCATAAATTACGTCACGACATTTTAACAATCTGAAACTAGATTCCAATGTTCACATAATTAAAGACTCGAGAAACTAGCTGCAGTCGAAGTTCTAGAGCAATAAGATATAGCTGGAAATATCAGTACTGAACTGTGAAGCTTCGTGAAAGAGAGGTCATTCTGAAAACGTTTAATCGCGAAGTAGAGTTGAAGAGTTTTAATACTGAGGGAAAACCAGGAGGTCCAATATTGAAGTAGAGGTGTGTGGCTTCTTAATCCATGTGCGTGTGAAAAGGGGCGTGTATTGAGGCGCTTGTAGAGGGCTGTAGCATGAAGGAGAGGCTGATGGGGTCCAACAGGGAGGTTTAGCTGGTAGGGTTCAGCACGGAGGTTCAGCTCTTAGGGTCCTGCAGGGAGGTTCAGCTCTTAGGGTCCAGCAGGGCGGTTCACCTGGTATGGTCCAGCAGGGAGGTTCAACTGTTAGGGTCCAGCAGGGAGGTTCACCTGGTAGGGTCCAGCAGGGAGGTTCACCTGGTAGGGTCCAGCAGGGAGGTTCACCTGGTAGGGTCCAGCAGGTAGGTTCACCTGGTAGGGTACAGCAGGGAGGTTCACCTGGTAGGGTCCAGCAGGTAGGTTCACCTGGTAGGGTCTAGCAGGGAGGTTCACCTGGTAGGGTCCAGCAGGTAGGTTCACCTGGTAGGGTCCAGCAGGTAGGTTCACCTGGTAGGGTCTAGCAGGGAGGTTCACCTGGTAGGGTCCAGCAGGTAGGTTCACCTGGTAGGGTACAGCAGGGAGGTTCACCTGGTAGGGTCCAGCAGGGAGGTTCACCTGGTAGGGTCCAGCAGGTAGGTTCACCTGGTAGGGTCTAGCAGGGAGGTTCACCTGGTAGGGTACAGCAGGGAGGTGAGGCTGGAAGGGTCTAGAAGGCTAGAGCTGCAGTGGTTGTGTTCCCCTGGTTGACCTTTACCTTCCCCTCACAGACACGGACACATCATAAAATATTCACAACCCAAGCACTGTGCCAGGTATCAATATTTTTGACCTAATGCGATTAGATAAAAATCTTTCTCGACTATACAAACAACTTCAATGCTCTTCAAATTGAGAAACTTTGTAACCAGTGCTGGGAAATATGTTAGTCGTCCTAGATACTAAAAATCATATTAGAGTAATTTGCAAATACAGCAGTGATAAGGGTATTTTCTTCCTGAGAAGTTTTAATAAATGGTGAACTTAGGTTGTCTTGAGAGGTATATTCTGCGTGTGTGTGTGTGTGTGTAGATAGTGGGGTATGATGTATAAGTACGACCTTCTAAACGCGTGTATTTTAGAATAATACACTTCTGACAGTTTCAAGCTGAACATAGATCTAACTACATTAGGTTGATTGAGGCGTGGCATCCTTGAGAAGAAGGCTTCTTGCTCTCTACTTGATCAATCCTATGTGAAGAAAAGACTCTTTAAAGCAACACACTCTTATCAAGACAGCATTTCGATTTGTGGTGAATTGATGATCTGAATGAACGTCAAGACGTTGTCCCAATAAAAGTTTCCTTGCATTAACGGTACACAATACCGAGAAGTTGATGAATAAGACTGATGAGCAACACCTGGGTATGTTCATGAAGACGTTTCGCCAACCAATGTCATTATTTAATACAAAAAACAGAGATTATACACTACAGAGAGTGTAAAAAATGTATAGGTAATTTCGAGGAATCGAGTCCCTCCGCAAGCATAGGTGTCCAGTCTCTTAAACGTGATAACATTAAAGCAGGTGCATGGGGCTTAAAGTTTATATACTGGAGCCAGAGGGGAGGTGTATCAACTGAATGTAGTGTTATTACGTGCTGTGCCTCTCCTCTGGTTCCAATATATTTAAGTCTCCATCCTCATTCATCGACTTGGAAACAGAAGTAATGGGAAGACCAGAACGAGTCCTTGGTTCACCCAGAGGTGTAGGGAGGCAAAAACTAAGTGTAATAGAGAATGGAAAAAGTACAGAAGACAAAGGACACAGGAAAATAAAGAGATTAGCCGAAGAGCTAAGGGAGCGAACACTTTCTGCCAAGGCCGAGGGTCTAAACACCTCAAGAGTGTTTAGACCCTCAGTCTAATAATTGATTGATTTTTAAAAATATTTATTAATTTTTTAATTTAGCTTTTTTGGAAAGAGGTCAATCTCATAAATTACCTATTTGGTCAGAGAATGATTCACTCGCCTTCATTCTATCTTCAACATTCTATATAGAATCGTTTCCATCAAGGAAGGTCAATGTTGCTGGTGAAGGAATTTTGAGTTAAGGAATAAATGATACTCTCTCTTTCGGATGGAAACTGACTATTTTTTTTAGTTAGTTATATAAGAGTATTCTAGGCACTTTATCATGTTATGGTTAGACATAAATAGCTGAAGGAGACGTTTATTAGTATACAACGTTTTACACACACATCAGGATTTGCAAAACAACCACTGTGAAAAAAAAATAGTGAAAATCCAAGCGTTTTCGTGATTTCTCACACTATCACAGAGGTTGTTCTGCATATTGTGATACCTGTTTACTGTGGTCTTATTGCACATAATAATAATAATAATAATAATAATAATAATAATAATATATTTATTTCTATAAGTACATGTACAAGGTATACAGGCCTAGCTGACGTCAATGACATACTACTATTTAGAAAACCGCTTGTTATGCAGAGCATTTCGGGCAAATTAGGTCACAGGATGCTACCCACACTGGTCGACTAACACCCAGGTACCCATTTTTACTGATGGGTGAACATGGACAACCGGTGTAAGGAAACACGCCCAATGTTTCCACCCCTTTATCGAGTACTTGATAATGCTTCATATTGGTGAAACATCCTGTGGCTCTTTGTGTGTTTTAAATACTTGTCAGCTACGCCAGATTTCACGATCATCTCGTTATCAGAGTAAAATGTTTAGGTAAACTATATCAACATCTAGAAGACCGGATTATGATAGCATATCTGTGTGTCTAGGTACAACTACGCCCAACTAAGCAGGTCCTTCTCAAAACCAACCATTCGTACCCACACACTTGTCCCAAGAATTTACTTCAATAATTCAAATACTAATCTAACCCAGCCCTTCTCACTCAAATATCTCTCCAATCCCTTTTTAAAGTCACCCCAGGTCTTAGCCTCTATTACCCTGCTCGGAAGATTGTAGGGTAATAGAGGATTACGAATTATATAGCATGAATAACGAAACTTTCTCTCTCTCTCTCTCTCTCTCTCTCTCTCTCTCTCTCTCTCTCTCTCTCTCTCTCTCTCTCTCTCTCTCTTTCTCTCTCCCCCCTTTCTTTACAGTTAACTAAAGCCCCTAACTCACATAATGATAAGTCAACAGTTTAACTTCCCCAGCACGATCTAGACCTCATTATTTTTGTCTTTGGGGTAACAGAGTATGAGGGAAGAGCTGTGGGGTAGAACATGTGGAGAAGAGAGTGTGGGGAAAGAGGATGTTTGAAAAAAAGGGAATGTGTTTGGTGTAAAATGACTGAGGAGTGGATAAAGGAGGAGTGGCAGCAGAGGTAAAAGATGCACAGATAACGGAAGTCTTTTCGGTCTGTGTTTCTTATCAGCTAGAAAATAGAGCAGGATAAAGAACCAGAAGGCTCTCTCCTCACCTTGCAGCTCACTCTGGCCACAGGAAGGTGATAAAGCAACTATCGTGACCAATTTATTAAGGGTAATTGGAAATTTATATGAAAATAGGGAAGATAATTTAAACTTTCTACTACTTGTAGTACTATTACTACTATACTACAACTGCTACTACTATTACTACTACATTACTACTATTACTATTGCTACTACTACTATTACTACTGCTGCTACTACTACTACTACTACTATTACTATTACTGCTACACTACTGCTACTACTAATACTAATACTACTATTACTACTGCACTTCTACTACTACTACTACTACTATAATAATAATAATAATAATTGTAAGACGAAGAAGACCTCTCCGGAGAGGGTGAGAAGTGAATATTCAGAAAATAGGAGAGGGTAAGGAGTGAGGGTAAGGAATACGAGGTGAGGGGTGAGAGTAAGAGGTAAGGAAATATAAAGATGTGGGATGTGAGGTGAGGAAAGAGGAGGAAATGAGGAAGTAAGATGATAAATGCGGTGAATATTTTTTTGATCGAGGGTAATTAGGAAATGGATTGGTGGAGAGAGAAAGAAGAGTTGGGAGGGGAGAGGAAGGAGGACAATAGAGAAGGGGAAACCTGCGATGAAGACTGGAAGAAAGGGGACGACAGAGATGAGAATTCAATGGAGAAGGAGAAAGAAGGAAAGGAAGAAGCAAGGACAAAGGGAAAGAGAAGAGACTGGGAGGTAGGAAAGAGGATGTTAGACTCTGAAGAGTAAGAAAATAGGGAGAGGGATGGGGTAGGAGTAGTAATAGGGTGTTATCGGTAGGAAATGGGGTGGAGGGTTGAAGAGACGACTCTGGAGACGGGTAACACATGCGGAAATTGAAGAAAAGGAGAGAGAGAGAGAGAGAGAGAGAGAGAGAGAGAGAGAGAGAGAGACCCTAAAAAAATATGATTGTGTATTTCCTTCTCTCACTCTTGTTGTTTCTTTAACATGTTGAAAGATAAAAAATGCAAGTCTCTACCATTTTTACAAACTCAGTTGACCATTTCTTCTCCCTACCAAACTATCTATAATTACCAAAAAAAAAAAATCCGAATCTCTTATTTATTTTTGCATTTTCTTTATTATATTTTAATACTATTATCAGTTTCCTTTCAAAACCTGTGTTTTATTACATAAAATAAGATAAAATGTGTTATTTATTTCATAATGGGGAAGCGATTTAAAGTGATTGGGAAAAAGGAAGACAATCAGGTTCGATTCAAGGAAGGAGAGGGCAAGTTCAATTCCTTGGAGCAAGAGCCCCCTCTCACTGGTATCAAGGGACTTTCAGGGCTTAAATTCAATAAAAAATATATCTTCATTATTAACTCAATTTTTTTTATCCCCGTTGCTTTAATTACCATTCCAAAAAAAATCTGATTTTTTTATTTTAACTAGTTTTGAAATTTGTTTTATTAATATTGATATTTTTCACCTTATCAAGTTATTTAAGAAAATTATCTTATATTTTCGTCTAGCTTGACTTTTGTTAAACTCTACATTAAATATGTTATTAAAAATCTTCAAATTCTTTTTCGAGAGAGTAATATTTGGTAGGTTCATTAGGCTCAAACAACCAGTGAAGAATATTTCAATTATTGAAACGAAGATAATACCATATTCAACTTCATTACAATACACTACTATATCTGCTGCCTCTGTATTTGACTGAAGAAGCCTACTGTGTGGGCGAAACATTTCAGCAACAAAGATACATACATGTTGTACATGTGTCTTACTCATCAACTTATCGGTATTTTATACCATTTTTAACATATACTGACAAACATCTCTCACTGTATATACACAAATAAAAACACATCTCATAGTGTAACCTACGCTACTTGACTCACGAAATCGTAATGACACGATTGTAAACAAACTACCAGCGGGTTCTAACCCGCTGGTAGTTTACCTCTCACAAACGTTTCATTTTAGTTTGTCTTTTCTTAGTTTTAAAACATGTCAGAGATGCAGATATCCCTAATATTTGGTGTATTCATTGTGTGTTTAGAATAAGATTAGCTAGAATATGTTACAGTATATCATTGTGACTTAGGGACACAACGAGGGTAATGACGGTAAGCATCAAGTTACAGAACAAGATTGTATTGAGAGAACTTTTTGCTCTGCGTAGATCATTATCAAGCCAATCATTGAAAAGATAAAGCTATAAACAGAGCGCAACGTTGTACCAAATAAAACTTGTTCTGCAACCTGTGCTTTATATCCATTAGACTATTTTGTGCTGAGAGTGACCGGGTTGGATGAACTGAAGGTGTTGACGACGATAATAAAATTTAAGGATTGAGGGACTCGGTTTTGAGGCGAAATTTCGTAAGTGCTGCTTGAAAGGATGACAGTGTGTGTGTGTGTGTGTGTGTGTGTGTGTGTGCAGACTGAAGTGGGTGTGGCAGTAGGTCAAAGGTGAATGCCGGGTCAGGGTCACCCCCACAACCACACTGTCTCTTGTTTTCTTCTCTTTACAATGATCTCTCTTATTTTCTTCTTAGATGATGAAGGCTTAGGGTTAACAATTTAGTGAGATTTTTATAATAGAGATAAGTTCACTCTAATAGTTTAATGTTTATCTTTCAATTTTTTTTCTTTCTCGCTCGCCTCTCTCTCCTCTCTCTCTCTCTCTCTCTCTCTCTCTCTCTCTCTCTCTCTCTCTCTCTCTCTCTCCTCTCCTAGTAGATAAAGTAGATAGATAGATAGGTAGATGCAATGATATATATATATATATATATATATATATATATATATATATATATATATATATATATATATATATATATATATATATATATAATGTATATTTATTTATTTATTTATAACAATATTATTACCAGTGCATCTATCTATCTATCTACTAAATGAAGTTCTTCCAAGGAGCATTAAATGTTCTCTGATGGAGACAAAATTATTTCAGGGACAAATAAATATATCTCAGAGACAAATAGAATAATTAAAGATATATTTGTACTTATACAGATTTCAAAACTCTGGCTGGTTTGGAGGGATTTCATCAAATAACATTTTTCACAGGTGTGAACAGTGTTATAGCAAATAACATTGTTCATGCCAGTAAAGTTATTTCGTTTGTGTGTCTGTCAGGAAGGCAGAATTATAGGAGAGGAATTCAATAGACTTAACTATTTTCTCGGATCACTTGTATGTAACGGGTGTTAGGTCTCACGCAGCGCAATTAGGTAATTAAGAAGTCGTTATCGAGACTCCTAATTACCAAGAAGATTATTGGAAATTGATGCGTTCGTCGTGGGATTGGTGCTGTTCAATAGATCTATTGTTACAAGCGTTTGGTATGAGATTTATCATTTGACTTGTGTTAGTGTGACACACAGATGTGAGACACAGATAAAGTATGGAATTATTATTAAATTCTACAAAGATCGCGCACCCAGCAGAGCTAGGTGTTTTACCGTGATCCGAGGACATTCGATGATGTGGGTGTCTCACGAGTTTGAGTCCTCGGCTAGTCGCAATGTTGTTATTGATTAAATACCACTCGTTCGTGGTTACAATAAATACTGCTTGTGGAGGATAGTACACCACACGGGAAGTAGAATGAAATTAGCTCTGAGGCACCCACACCATCGTATGTCCTCGGATCACGGTAAAACACCTAGCTCTGTTGGGTGCGTGATCTTTGTTGGAATGGGTGGCCCCGTGGGTTAGAGAGTCGTGAATTTTCTCTCACCACGAGGCAGGCTAAAACGACACGGGTTCGAGTTCTAGGCTAGTCACAGTGTTGTTATTGATATGTATGTATATATATATATATATATATATATATATATATATATATATATATATATATATATATATATATATATATATATATATATATATATATATATATATATATATATATATCTTTATTCAATTAACCCCGAGAAAATTATAGTGGCTTGTCTGATGGTTATCTTCAACAGAGTATTTTTTTTTATCGTTTAAGGTAGAGTGGAGCGGCTGTGTCAAGATTATTATTATGATCAAAGAAAACGTTAAACCGACACGGGTCATGCAGCGGGTGTGTCAGGAACACACTGTCAGACCTCTCACCAATTCTGCCAATAATGCTTTCTTCAAACCTATGAAACCGAAGCTGGGGTTGAGAGCTACAATTTCTTTTAGACATGTAATAACCCCAGCGGATGCTGGATCAAATAGTGAATTCCAGACATGTACGAAAATAAACACTAAAGCTTTATTTGGGACAACGTTTCGCTCATTTTGGAGCTCAGTACATAAAACTCCAAACATAACAATAACTTGTGCCAATAAAAGCTGGTTCTGCAACCTGTGTCTTCAAGCCACAAAATTGCTACAGGAGCCTCACTCAGTAGGAGAATGCAACTTGTGTTAACTTAAGATTTTTGCTGCTTTTACAGTCTTGTTGTGCTATGGCCCGTACCAACGCAAAATGTAGAACGATTTAAGTTGACGTCAGATTGAGGTTTCATCATTATTATTATTATTATTATTATTACTACTACTACTACTAGCTGTATTAGTAACAATAGTATCAGTAGTAGCACAGTAATTATATTTAGAGGGAAACCCATGAAAGTAATAAGATTTTATCCATATATATATATACATATATAAATACTGCAGTGGAAGACGTACAAATGCTTCTCCTTGACCAATAAAATACGCCTCTCTTTCCCACAGCCGAGGAGCCATTTCCCTGGTGTTTACTTCCGTCATCTTATCCTTACTTTAAAAAAAAAATCCCCTCAACCACAACAACAAAAACTGCACCTTGCACAACACTATTCAGAGTCCGGGTATTACTCGGCGTCACACTCCGCCAGCACATTACTGGAATGTGACTTTTTCATTATAGATTATGTGTTTGTGTCACATCCTATTGATTTCTCACGACACTGTGCCGGCACACCTGCTGTGTACTTCGTCTATAGTGCGCCACAGTCACCGCATAATTTGAGCGTTATTTGCGGTACAGTGCGCTCTGACTACTGCACTTTTTGGTTGGTTGGCTTATTTGGTTTAAAGACTGTCGACTATGCAATAGTCATTAAGGCTGCATGTCACCTCAACGCCACCGGTCAAGTATACCTTCATCCTTAAAACAGAGATTACAATATACTCTCAGCGTATATATACAGAGATGCACACACTTCTCGGTTTATATACCCTTGCGCGCCTTAATGTTTCACTACCACATACTTAAATGCGTTGGTGCACCTTTAGCAATGTGTACCGAGTGTACACTAATGGTACAGCACTCCACCAACACCGCTGTACCACTGTTCCATACCATCTTCCCGGCCCGGTCGTAAGTCTGGCATTGTTCCAGGAGGTCCGGTACAAGCTGCACGATCCAAAGGCTCACTCCAAAGGCGGTACTCTGGAAAACACCATCAACGGTCGTGCAGACGAAGAGGCTCCACCGCCCATCGCCAATTTGTTGCCCCACAAGGATATCAATAAGGTACTGTGTCCCTCCCTACCCATCCCTAGCAGCCCCTCTAGAAAAAAAACCTGACACCTTTTAAAATCGCCCCTAGACGTACCTTTCACTTACCAAAATCGCACCATAATACAGCCCTTCAATTGCCTGAAAATACCGTCTCTTTGTACCTTTTCCCGGCATCCCTGTGTTATATGTGGCCGTCATCCCTGGCTGTGTTTTACCAGTATGGCTTTATTGCTGTCGATTCCATCTCAGTTGCCTGTCGTACCCGCTTCCCGCTAGTGTTGCCTGTCGTTATTTGTCCTTAATGGGTCCTTCCCGAGTCCCCGCCGAACCTGGATTGTCACCAGTTGAGTCCCGCTGTGTGTGTGGCTCGCTACCGTCAGCCCCCCTCACGACGTTCGTTCTCCTTTCCCCGTCACTATTCCTCACTATCCCTCACCCTGTCCATCACTGTCCTTCACTATTGTCCATCATCATCCTTCACCACTGTCCAACACCACTATCACAACCTGTCACCCCAAAACTTGTCATCATTGTCTTCCCCAGTGGCCGACAGCAAGTGCCAGCCATAATGAGAGTATTTCTTCCCTTGGGCTGTGGTTACAGCAGCGCTTGTGAACGCAATGTCCCAGGAACTGAAGATCTCGCAACGAAGAATTATTAGCAACCTATGTAACCTAGTGCTTTATATGAAGATGTATATGTCTATGTTTATAATGAACAATATATATATATATATATATATATATATATATATATATATATATATATATATATATATAAATGCAACGTAATGATGACTGGGTAAACAATTGCGTGATTATGTATCTCATCTAATTCCAGAACAAGAAAATGACTTAAAGAGAACGTTATGTTAGTTTAGGTAAGGTTTGTCAAGAGTTGGAGCTTTAGGTCATCTGACCGAGGCCTTCCGCAGGCTTACCGGTCCACCCCTTTAAAAAAGTATTGTGCTTTAAATTGTAGTTAGTGTGAGCAGTGTTTGAAGTATTGTGCTTAAAATTATAGGTACTGAGAGCAGTGTGTAAATTTAGCATTGTACTCTAAATAATTCTTAGAGTGAGCAGTGTCTACAGCCCCCCCCCAAAAAAAAAACGTGAACTTCCTTTCCCAAATCACTGAAAATAATCTTCAGTTTTCTTTGAAAACAACTGAACTCTTTTTTTTTTTTTTTTAAATCACTTCATTTTCTTTAAAAACAACTTCAAGTTTGTTCGAAGTGTTATCTCAAATTTCTTTTTTTTTCTAGTGCAAATGACCACTAAATATCTGAAAAAAAAAACTATCCTTGGAAAAACCTGTCTCATTAATGCTGAATATAAGACTGCTCTCCAACACATGATGCTGTATATAATGATGTGTTTGATGCAGTGTGACTGTGTCTGGTAAAACAAAAAAGTAGAACATCTGATGATAATAAGAGCAATTAAGAAATTTTGTTAGGTTGAAATGCATCCACTACTCGAGCTGACACACACACACACACACACACACACACACACACACACACACACACACACACACACACACACACACACACACACGAGGTGGTTCATCTTTTCACCATCGATTAAAGTAACACATTACTAAACAGTTTACTTGTGTAAACATTTTAGAGCATCAACTATATATATATATATATATATATATATATATATATATATATATATATATATATATATATATATATATATATATATATATATATATATATATATATATGCATATCTCTACACCTAGTGCCTTCTGGTTTTACTCATTTCTTCTAGTACAGCAGGAATATTTTTTCACATCCTGCTCAACTGACAAACATAGAACATACTAACGATACCCTGAAGATTTTAGCGTATGGTGAAGTTTGTATAACCACGATTCAGTGATTTTCTTGAGCTGGAAGATTCGAATCTTCAGGTGACCTATCCTAACCTTGTTCTTACATCTTGCTGCTTCCCAGTTTGTTTATAGAAATGTATATATTTGATATGCCTCCTCTAGCTTTAGTATTAACATGATTTTAGCAAGATTTACATATATGTAGATGCTAGTTCAAGAGACTGAAAGATTTTTTAAATAAAAATCAGCTGCATGCTATTTTATTTTATGGAAGAAATTGTTTTGGTCGCTATTTATGGTCAAATTTCTCGATTAAATCAACAATTTTTTCCTTAAATATTTGAGCATTAAATATAATAGTTTTTCTTATTAAAACGAATCCATTTCATCCTCTAGTTCAGTCAAATGATTCAATTTCTCAATATGTCTGATCAGCTGTTATTATTCAGTAGCATGACTTTTAGATTTAAGTCATGGAAAAATATCTTGTTCAGATTATCCTTCGTGATACTTGGCATGATATCCGATGTGGCATGTTAGTTTCCTCCAAAGTGCTAGTTAAAACATGTACTTCCACTTATTATACAGCCTAATCACTCACCTTCTTCTGGATATGCTCTTCTTACGAGTAACAAGTTCTGGAACTGGTGCAACCTGGAAGACACATTCCAGCAGCATCATATGTAATATACTGTACAGTATATGTTAAAACTGGTGATACATATGACTTCTAGGGATAGTACCACATGTATTATATATTTTGGGTCTGGTGCTACAAGTAAGTCTTAGAGATAGAGCCACTTGTAAAATATGTCTTGGAACGAGTAGTGTTGTAGAATAATTTTAACAAGTAGGGTACGTTTCATACAGGTCTCAGATGCAGTGTATGTCGTAGGTGTCAGTACCACATGTCCTAGGTACAGATAGTTTGCCCTAGTACTTGTGTCACGTGTATGGTATATCCTGCCTCTCATCGCCTCTTTCCCTAGGAACGTATGCTGTGTCCTAAGACCAGTACCGCACTTAGTGAGTCTCCTTAGTGTGAGTACCTCATGTCATAGGCACAGGTTACATATCCTATGGTTAGTGCCTCACTCAAGGTATATCCTACTTGTCAGTGCCACATGTCTTAGGCATGGGTAGTGTCCCCAGGTACTTGTGTTCCAAGGGCACTCACTATATCCACACATGCAATGCTTAACGGACATAACAAAACTGGTAAAAAATGCATTTATGGGTATTAAATTGTAATTTTATATAATAAGAGAGATTTGATTTCATATGGTATCCTAATTTCAGCAAAAAAAAATGACATTTGGATGACCATCAGTCACTATTTTCTTCTTTGTTGTTTTTACAGATGATATATGAATTCCCGCTGAGGCCTCATGTATGTTAACGATACCTTTGGAGTTCCTTTATTTATAAGTGTAGTTTTTATAAGAATGACTTGAATGTAGTGTATGTTGTAGATGTAAGTGAAGATATTAACAGACACATATATAACCCTACACAAATATATAAATTTACACACATCCTTTTCTCAACATATATTTGACGATAGATGGAAAATATGACAGTGTGGTGCCCACACTTAAATCTGAAGACATGCTAAAAATAGTTCTCAGAGATAATAAATATGAGCTACGATGGAAGACCGATAATGTCGGAAAATGTCGTACTAGGGTGATAGTACGAGATAATAAATGAAGATTTTTTAGCACCTTCAGAAGGGAGAAAAATACGACACAGATGAGTAATCACATAAATACATATAGAAGGATGGATCCAAGTCTGGGACCCTGAAAAAAGTGTTATACAGACCAAAGTTAATGGCTGATCAACACGATTTTATTATTATAACATTCATGGGTTATGAAAAGCAATCTTGGTCCCAAGAAGGGAAGGAGAACTCAAAGTCTTTGAACAAAGAGCCCTTCACCACCATCGTACCCATTTGAAGGGTCGGATAATATAAACATAGCTCTGCTCTTGTAATCTCGCACACACATGCACTGCAAAAAAAATATTTGCTAAATTTGGATCCTGACAAAGGGACAGATATGGAAAGTACAACTCTTGATTTTGGCACTGAGAGTTTTCTCAGACTTCAGTGTCAAGAATCTCACAAGAATGAGTTTCTCTTCCTAAATAGCTGGTGCAACGGATTGAAACTGGACAATGGAGAGGAACGCATTAGACAACGTTCCAGATTCAAGGTAATTAACCTCGGGTATCACTGAAAAGGATCTGGTAATAAACACCATGCCAAGACTGTCACTCGAAGCACATACAGACATAATAACAACTCTGGTATAGAGTATTTGACTCTTTATGTATGTCTAGTTCTATATCAGTGGCATTCAATACCGACAAGATGATGAATTAGACACATGTGCAACAGTTGGGTATCTTTACCGTAGACGTTTCGAAAGTCAGTGGCTAAACGTCTACAGTAAAGATACCCAGATGTTTGCACGTGATTCAGATTCATCATGTATGTCTAGTAAACAAAAGAACTGCCATTTGCAGCATGAATTAAAAAGTTGTATAAAATACCCTAGGCCACAGTATCAATCCCCGTTAATAAAGCACTGATGTAGAACCCTAGCCTATCCAAAGACTCAGCGAAGTTATGCTGATACGAGAATTAAGTAGTAAGATTACGTGATATTGAAGGGAAAGAGCAACAAGAAAATAATAATTATTTGCAGGGAAGTGTTAATCTCATAGGGGTGATTCTGCACTGCAGTGTGGTTGGTGTAGTTGGTGATTAGTGTGGATACAAAACTAATGTCACATTTCGAGCAATAGGTTAGTTTCTGTTAAAAATCATAGGAGCAAATCGTCTCTGCATTGAAGGTAGAACTTTCTGCGAGGAGGTCAGTTTGAGTGAGTGCATCAGTGCCTTACAAATATTGAAAGTGAATTCTACGCGCTATCTGATATACTGGAGAGTCTGTTAAGATATAGTGAAATGATAGCTCGAACTGAAGGCATCTAGAAGAGTACCCCCTTCCTTGCAAAATTGTCGGGGAGGGGGGGGGGGGATTGACCCACAGGTACATAAATGCTGCAGCTACCTGGAATCAAAGAACAAATGTGGTCCTTGAAAGCAAAAGAAAACCAAATTCCGTGCGTGTGCTTGGAGATGTATCACAGCTGTGAGTTAATAGCTAAGTGGCAAGACAAAGACGTCACTGACGGATCCTAGCACTGCTGACTTCAACTTACAAACGTACAAGTACGTTAAACATACATACACACACACACACACACACACACACACACACACACACACACACACACACACACACACACACACACACACACACACTACACACACACACACATACACACACACACACACACACACACTTTAAATATATATATATATATATATATATATATATATATATATATATATATATATATATATATATATATATATATACATACATGCACATGCACATGCATGCTTCTGAGGAGAACTAGTTTCATCACATTATTTCGTTGCATTACCACACAGGCTATCTGCACAGCCCCACGTCACATGAACGCGCGCGCGCGCGCACACACACACACACACACACACACACACACACACACACACACACACACACACACACACACACACACACACGCACGCTCACAGAGGCACGCTCACAGAGGCACGCTCACACACGCACACCTACCACTTCACCTAAGCCACTTTACATTTGCCTCCACAAAATGCAGTTGTCTGAACTCTTATATATGAACGTACATGTAATGTACAATTTAATTGTTAGGAATTCCTATTCATTTTTTTACAGTTAACTTAATGTTAAGAATTTTCCTCTTGTGTCTCAGGAGAATTTGAACAAAAAGGTCTACGAAAGGTAAGGAATTATTATATTATCTGAAATGCTCAGAATTTAATCTCCTATTTGTTGTATATGCTGGGCATTTCCGATTAGGTAAAAATATCAATATATCTTGAATATTTTTTTTCCATGTGGGGCTATGAATGAGTTTTGATTTGAGATATGAAAAGGCATGTTTTTTTTTAATTGGTTATTATAATGAAAGTATTGTTAAGTGAGTACGCTGATAGCAAGTAAATTTGTTATTATTGGAGATCACAGCGCTAACCACAGTAATAATGAGATGCAGCGCAAACTTTTATTGTAACAACGTTTCACGCTGTAGAGTTTGATAAAGCTCTGCACAGAGCAAAATATGACTTGAAGCTCTACAAAAGGCGAAAATGAAATTATTAAACTCTAAACGGCTAAACACGATTAAGTTCTATAAAGCTTAAAATGCAATTTGATAAAGCTCTACAAAGAGCAAGATTAGTCTTGATAAACCACAGAGCGAAAGATGATAAAGTTCTTCACTGAGGGACACATCATTTGATAAAGCTTTACACAGAGCTAAACTTTAGCTCACGTTATTACTCGATTTACCGATCGCGGTTCGCGCGCCCCTCTCCAAATTTCTCTATATTCACTGACAGATGATTATTACAACTTAGTCTGGTATGTTGGAAATGGTATAAAATACCGACAGGTTGAAGATTAAGACACATGTGCAACGATATCGTTCCATACCATGGAGCTGAACGATTCTCCAGGTTGAGGGACTGACCACCTCAAATACTTCTTCTCCAAGACTGATGGACTGATTACATCATCTTTATTTCACTACTACTGCTCCCTCTGTATTGGACTGAAGAAGCCAACTGTGTTGGAGAAACGTTTCATCAATAAAGATACCGTACTGCTGCACATGTGTCTTAATCTTCAACGTAATCTGAGTTCATGTGACTCTTAATTAAGTTCGATACAGAAAAGGAGTTTCTTTGGCACTCAATAAGAAAGGAAGTCGCATGTATTGCTCTAGAAAGAGCTAAGCGTTGTCATGGTAGAGTTTGCCTTTCCCTTGCGTTTCTCTTTCATTTAGAGACACCAGTATCTCCTACAAAACAACTAACTTAACCCAAATGTCAGAGTCTTTCCCCTCTGAATATTCTCTCCAAAAACGTCAAATCGACTTATTTAAAAACAAACAGATGACAATGGTTAAAATTCTTGCAAAAAGTAAAAAGGCAAAAAAAAAAAAAAAAAAAAAGCCTCTCGTTTGAACCCATATTATTTTAACGGTTGTGAGTTGAACACACTATTATTAGACCACTGGGCACATTTGAGAGCTTTTTATTTAGTTTGATAGAAAGATCTCAACCGATTCGTCTTCACAGCTTAGTATTAATAACAATGAGTAAAGTAAATAAAATAAATATTTGCTGTAAAGAAATTTTAAATAAGAAATTTTAAATTTAAATCAAAATCATTTACATTTGTGAAAAATATCGCGGTTTATATATATATATATATATATATATATATATATATATATATATATATATATATATATATATATATATATATATATATATATGAATTATTACCCTGAAAACAGACTCATTGGCTTCTGCCTCTTAAGGTAAGGTAAGAATTGCTGTATAAAGATAAGGAAACCATTAACATTTATTTTAATGTTTTTACTGGATAGTAGGTAGACAATTTAAAAGAGATTATCAACAATTTTACATGTTCTTAGTTTACTAAAAAGAAGTAAAGCTGTTGTTCATTATAAAAGAATGTTTCTCATGCTTCCAATAAGTTTTGTATGTGTGAATGACTATATATGTATGTGAGTTAATGCATGTATGTATTTGTGGATGACTTTGATATTAGTCTTTTTATAACTGTTGTTATATATATATATATATATATATTATATATATATATATATATATATATATATATATATATATATATATATATATATATATATATATTATAAGATTTACAATTTATTAACAATAAAATGAGAGATAATTAAACGTTTAACTTTCTTTAAATTATCATCTTTCTCAAAAAATTTAGAACGTAACATAAAATTTATATATTAAATTGAGAAGTGAATATTTATTAGTTCACTGTAGACTAGTTAGTCATTAAATATTCCAGCAGAAACAATTCTTCGTTAGCTGTAGTTTAGATACAATGTATCTTTGTCTAAAGTATTACACTTTATCATTATGCTTCTATGATGTCTAACGGGCTAATACAATGTATCTTTATCTAAAGTGTCCCACTTTAAAATCATGATTGGATGATGTCTAACGTGTATTCCTGGTGCACCTTGCAGGGCCTCAACAAGCTGTACGGCTGCTCACCCTCTGACATCGATAAGTATTCCAGGATCGTCTTTCCTGTGTGCTTTGTTTGTTTCAACCTCATGTACTGGATCATCTACCTACACATCTCCGACGACTCCACGGAGGATCTGATCATTCACAATGCCGATAATTGAGGCCGGAGAGCGTACAAAAGCAGATCGATTGGCTTCTTATCCATTGTTCATTTGTTCATCTCGCGAAGTGTGTTTGTTTTACACTGTGTTTGTGTTTATTTCATGTCACGCTACCTCGTCCCAAGGAGTTTTGTGACCAGGTACTCTGTTATTTTGTTCCTGTATTATGGTTATTATTACTACTAGTTTTACATTTGAAGTATTGTTCATATGGTTGAAAACGCCAAAAATGGAAATGAGTTCGCGTCTCATATGCGCTTTTGATTTAGCAAGACCGTCTCAGGTTAAGGAAATTCTCATGTAACTATATAATCTTAATGCAATGATAATCATATTCTCAATAAACCTTTGCAATCCTGCACATACACACACACACACACACACACACACACACACACACACACACACACACACACACACACACACACACACAACAAACAATGCAAACACACACACACACAACACACACAAAAATCACACACACACACAAACACAACAAACACTCACAAAACACACACACAAAAAAAACACACTCACAAAACACACACACACACACACACACACACACACACTTAGAAAGATAAAGGTCATCATTGCAGGAGTTAGAGCTCCCCTCTCGTACCCTCTCTCTCTCTCTCCTCTTTCCTACCCCTCTTTTCCTTCTACACAGGAGTACAGACATATCCTACCCTAACACTCAAGAGGAGACTCATGAGGGATTTATCTCTCCCATACACAGACTTGGTCGTCAAGAATACACTCGCTGGGTCTAGCATAAGATCCGACCAGAAGAAATTCCAGCAAATCTTCTCCCCTCCCTTACAATAACAATGCTTTCCAAACACATCTATTCATGTCCTCTTCCTACTACAATTAGCCTCTCCTTCCATATTCAACATTCACAATAGCCCATCAACCTTCAGCTGTAATATATTTTTCCCACCGCATCAATGTGCACTCATCTCCAACATGTATTATATTTCTCAGCAACTTATCTTCTTCTAAGGAAACCTAAAGTATCCCACAACCCCTCCTTAGATTCCTACAGGTACCCTAAGTTTCCTTCCTACATAAAGATGCTTCCATCCCCACCTCACATCACTTACAGAATGTTTTCTCCCTCAACAAGTACAAACACACACACACACACACATACAACACACACACACACACACACACACACACACACACACACACACACACACACACACAAACAAACACTCACGTTTCAACTTCCATCTATTCTTTGCCTACCTTTTTCTTTCCTGTCCTTCCTTCACCCTCTCCTCATCCCCTCCACCGTTCAGCCTTGAACCCTGAGTTCATTGGAGAGACTTCATGTTTCTCGTCGCCACGCTTATTTCCGCCTCTTCCCACATCTGAGGAGTCACGGTCCAAGGGCATGAACCAGGTGGAGCGCCCTCTTCTTTCTAACCTCTCTCTCTCTCTCTCCCTCTTTTCTCTCTCTCTCTCTCTCTCTCTCTCTCACTCTAGAGGAGTAGCTAGCTAGCTTTAACTAGGTGAGCCGTCTCCTTCAATTTCTGGCAATGTAATGAAGAGTACCAGCTAAGAAAGAAAGTTTCTAGCATATCTGATAGTTGGTTTTTTTTCAAATGTCTACACTTTTAAAATTAAAGAGAAACCGAGATCCAAAATTTCTGGGGCTGAGTATATTACAATTTGGTCGTTCCACTCTGGATAAAACTGATCCTGTTTAATAAAGTATATACATATATATATATATATATATATATATATATATATATATATATATATATATATATATATATATATATATATATATATATATATATATATATATATATGCATACATACATACATATATTGTACAAGTAACGTCATGTGTGCATAAAAATCACTGAGTGAAGGTAAGGTTGAGGTTTTCCAGAATGTTAAATCTTCGACATCAGAGTAATGGGATTAGCTTACGCTTCCACGAGCATTTGCCAGCTCTGTGATTTAATCTCTTTACTCTGATGAAGTAATGTTGACACTCTGAAAGACCTTCGCAATACT